>JAUZSU010130331.1:0-16849 GCA_034780255.1 Parotocinclus maculicauda
TTTTTACTACAAAAAGTCTCTAGAGGGTCTGAAAAGTCGCTAAATATAGCGACAAAGTCGCTAAGTTGGCAACACTGTTTGTACCCACTGTATATATGTGTGTTTATTTGCTTCTACACAACTGATTCTGTGTACTTGTATTTGAGTTGGCCTCTGCATGCAAAAATAAAAGAACCTTAGAATCTTACCTAAGTATTTGTGTTTATTTAGATTTTTCCACGATACTTATTGCCCACACTTATCCATAAATGATCGACTCAAACTACCTCATGAATGCTTAAATAGAGCCTGAGTAGAATAGTGGTGTAAAAGTAAGCTAGAATTTATTGTTTCTTTGAGATTGAGGCAAAGAAAATTATTTTGTTTGATGGCTTGGTAGGTGCATTACCAGCAAATGCAAGCTTGTTCAGTGGCAACATGTAGTCTTAGTTTCAGAAGTCGCACTGTTGAATTTGTAAAAAAAAAAAAGTAGTAGTAGAAACAGCTTGTTTTGCACAGACAGAAGACTGTAAATTGTAAAGTAAAGGTCATACCTTCACCTTCACTTTGTGTGAGAATGGATTCAAGAAAAGGGGAATTCTATGCCCTGGCGTGTGAAAAAGATATATATACAGTGTCACCTTGTGTCACACCCACGGGCGGTTCCAGCGACAATACCTGTCATATCACGCGCACACTGTCATATCAGTCCATCACCTTCCTCCCCATGTCGGGACTTACACATTCCATCATCCTGGGTCTCCCATGGCTGCACCGTCGTACACTCGCCTGGTCAACCAAGGAACTTATCCGCTGGTCCCCCTATTGCGTGAAACATTGCCTCCGACTCCCTGTACTCCAGCTGAACGCGATCCAGCCCCCGGTTCCGTTCGCCACCCTGCTGCCTAATGTCCCTCTGGAATACCATGACCTTGCCCTGGTGTTCGGCTAGGAGTACCTACCTCCTTGCTTTCCCATCGGTCTTATGACTGTGCCATTGAAATGCTGGAGGAGGCTTCTCTCCCTAAAGCTCGGCTCTTCCCACTCTTGCCAGGAAAGGACGCCGCCATAGACACATATATCAAAGAGTATCTCTAACTCGGACTCATTTAACCCTTCACCTCTCCACTTTCTGTGGGATTCTTCTTTGTCCCTAAGAGTGATTCCTCTCCAGGGCCCTGTATCGACTACCGTGGCCTCGCCCGGATCACATGGAGGTACTTTTACCCACTCCCCCTGGTACCATCAGTCCTGGAACAGCTCTGCTCCACTAAATGGTTCACTAAACTGGATCTCCGCAACGCGTACAACCTGGTGCGGATCAAGGAGGGGGACGAATGAAAAATCGCCTTGAGCACCAGCACGGGCCACTATGAATACTTGATAATGCCCTTTGGACTGGCCAACGCCACTGCCTTCTTCCAGGCCTTCATTAAAGATGTGTTACGGGACATGCTAAGTCACTTCGTGCTGGTATACCTTCACAATATCCTCGTCTTCTCCCCGGATCTTCCGACTTATATCTCCCAGGTGCGCCAGGTTCTCCAGAGACTCCAGGATAACCAGCTCCGGGTGAAAGCAGAGAAGTGCGAGTTCCACACCCAGGCGGTCAGCTACCTGGGGTATGTCATCTCTCCGCTGGGTGTGGCCATGGATGAAGCCAAGGTGGAGGCCATCCTGTCCTGGCCCAAGCCCCAGATCTCCAACGTTTTCTCGGTTTCGCTAACTTCTACAGACGCCTTTTTCGGAACTTCAGCCGGATTGTCTCGTTCCTTACATCTCTGCTCCAGGGCAAACCCCACAATCTTCCTTAGCCTCCCGAGGCGGATCTTGCCTTTAGTCGTCTCAAGAAGTCCTTCTCGCAGGCCCCGGTGCTGGGGAATCCAGACCCTAACCACCCCTTCATGGTCGAGGTAGACACCTTCTCAGTGGGGATAGGAGCCATCCTCTCTCAGCGCCTCGGGAACCCCTTGAAGCTTCATCCGGTAGCGTTCTACTTTCACAAACTAACTCCAGCAGAGTGCAATAACCGTATAACTGATAACCATATACACCGACCATAAAAACCTGGAATACCTCAAGGCCGCCAGATGGTTGAACCCTTGTCAAGCCAGGTGGGCACTCTTCTTCACCCGATTCCACCTTCTCATCATCTACCCACCGGGATCTAAGAACAGCAAGGCAGATGCCCTTTATCTTTCCCTCGAGGCCAGCTTGGAGAACCCTGAACCACAAGCACCGATCCTCCCAGCATCCTGCTTCCTCTGGGCCATCCAGTGGGAGCTTGATCAGGCACTCACCCGAACACAACCTCCGCCAGGCTGTGCCTATAACAGAAAGTACGTTCCTCCAGAGTTCCGCAACCGACTCCTCACCTGGGCACACGTCTCCCCCAGCTCAGGCCACCCTGGGCAGACTCACACACTTCAGCTCCTCACCCCACGTTACTAGTGGAAACGCATGGATAAGGACGTCCACGCCTTTGCCGCATCGTGCCCCACCTGCACTCAGAGCAAAACACCATGCACTCTACCTGCCAGTCGCCCCGTCCCCCTGCCGATTCCCCAACGCCCCTGGTCTCACCTCGCCTCAAGGCCAAACCACGATCCTTACCATGCTCGACCACTTCTCTAGGTCAATGAAGTTCATCGCCTTCTCTGAGCTCCCCACAGCATTCGAGATGGCAGAGACTCTCTTTGCCAGGATCTTCACGATGTTTGGTATATTAGACTTTCTAGTGTGTCCTCAGATACCAGCCCCCTTTCACACCGTGGGACCAGTCACTCTCGGATGCCTCCACCGTGGACTTCTGGTTCCAGAGGAGCGAGACCATCTGGGAGCAGGTAGATCAGCGCATCTCCCGGGCCATCCGCAGGTATCTGGCCCAGGCCGATCGAAGACGAAGACCGGAACCCACCTATCTGCCTGATGACCCGGTCTGGCTTGCCACACGCGACTTTCACACTCAGGGGAGTACTCGTAGGCTGACACCCCGATACATTGGGCCCTTCAGGGTCATTAAGAAGCTGAACCCCGTGACCTACCATTTGTCTCTTCCTCCCCAGATGTGCAATCACCCTGTTTTCCATGTTCCCCCCTTGGGCCCTGGGTCCCTGGTCCGCTGGCCGACTCGCCTCCCATTGAGCCACCTCCTTTGGAGATTGATGGTGCCCCCGCCTACACGGGCCGTTGTCTGTTGGGGTTGACGGCTGCAGTACCTGGTGGACTGAGAGGGCTACGGCCCTGAGGAACGCTGCTCGGTGGATGCCAAGGACATTCTGGATCCCCTCCTCGTGGACGCAGCCGCCCTCGCAAGTCCACACTTGCACCCGGACCTGTAAGGCCTCGTGCATCCTCGGCTGCTGCGGGTCCTTTGGGGGGGCACTGTCACCCCCCCGAGCGGTTCCAGCAACCATACCCGTCATATCATGTGCACACTGTCACCCGAATTCTAATCTAGCACTCATTACACACACCTGACACTCATCAGCTGGACATTACTTATTTCCTTCCCACACACCCTTTAGCTGCTAAGTTTCTTGATCCTGACCTCGGTTCTAAGCATTACGTTCTACTATTGTTTTCGTTTTTCCGTGCCTCGACTCCGCTCTTCGCCTTGCCCTCTGGACTTTGTATTGCCACGCTGTGTACCGACCCGATTTGTTTGCTTTTTAATCAATGCACTTGTTTAAACTTGTATACGTTTCAACCGAAACTACATTCAGTGCACAGTAATTCAGTGATTCAAATTCAAGTGTTTATTGTATTTTTCTTCATTATTACATCTACAGTAATGTATTCTTGTGATATTATGATACTATGTCAAGTACATAATCAAGTACCTCTTAATGAGAGATCATTGCCTGCAAGACATGACTCTATGATGCACTTAAACATTTTGCCCAGTTTACAGATTTTGAGAGGGGGTGTATCAATGAAGTGGAAGTATGGGTGTTTCAATGAATTGCATACCAACTAGGCTATTCTTTGGAGCAGTGGTTCAACGAGGACACACAAACATGGCAAACAGGCTCCAGACAGGAGTCGATCACTCCTAGTAAAGATATAAAGGACACTGTCAATTAAGCGATATGTGCAGAACATTCTGTGACCAAACAAAAATATGCTGCCTCTGAAGGTAGGGCTACCAACTGACAATTTTCAGCAGGACAATGCTCAGGCACACACAGGAAGGGTTTCAAATATGCCACAGGATACTATAGAGAACCTGTATGCCTCCATGGCTAGAGGCTTCCATTCTATTGCACAATTTTCACCCATAAATGTATGCTTTCCTTCTAGTATTGTAATCAGTTACATATACAATCATTCCATTCACATATAAAAAGCTTCATTCCATACCAATCAATCAATCAGTGTATATGGCAAATGCTATGTGGTAATAAAATACATGTTGACTATTTCTGATTTCCAGTACTTTTTAGTACAAGCTTATATGGTATTGGTCAAACATTAGTCCGTGGGTGTCTACTGTAAAGTTTAATTCTCACCTAAAAAAAGAAATACACTGTTCACAAAAATAAGGGGATATTTCATGATTTATGATTATAATAGCATTTCAGAATTATTATACAGTAGGTTAAAGTGTGAAACACCCTGTAAATGTCACACAAAAGTGTCAGTGTAGTACGAGTTCCAGCATGCTTTTCATTCCAAAAATCTCAAATGGTACTGAGTTTATGTTTTTGTTTCGTTTTGTTTTGTTTTGTTTTGTTTTGTTTTGTTTTACAGCAAACTAGGCTGTAAAGCAAACGTAAGCATTAGGTTTGTCTGGATGATGTATAGCACCCTGAGCAGCAGTGACATAATGAAGATGAGATTACACAGATGGATTCTGCAAAGGTTTACTGTGTTGCTTGAGTGTGAGGCTCTCCACAGGGCCGTATGGACACTTCACTTTGATTTATAGTGTGCACTCAAAAGGCTGTCATGCAAGGATACATCTTTATCTCCCCCACCCACTTTTAACCCTTGAACTTTAAGTTGCCTTTTAGACATGTGCTGTGTTATTTAAATCAGACAGCAACAATTATTATAGAAGGTAACAACTAGAAGGTAATTTAATTCTAGCAGTTTTATTTTTATATTGATTACATATTAAATCAGCAGTGTAGAACATACTGAGAAGCTAGAGTGTACAACTGTAGAGAAACTTTCATAGGGTGCATGCTACAAATATGTGTAAGTAGTATTTGAAAGCAAGACTCCAATTATATGCTGTCTAACAGGATAGGACATTGACTACTAGACGAATGCAGCAGTCGACAGAAGAGACAGCATTAGTTGCACTTGAAATACAAGCCTTCTCATCACTGTCTGACCTTTTTATTTTCACATTTCCTGTGTTTGACTGCCTTTGCTAATTTACAGAGCTACTTTGCTGTTTAAACTTTTTGATGCTGTAATTTCCAATATAATTGACTGTTTTTGCCCATGCAGTAGTCTATGGACCACAGGGTTTAAGCATATTTTGTTATATACTCCCTGCTTAGTTGAAGCCATGTTTTGATTTTTTTTGTACAAAAAAAGAGCTTTCACGCTCAAATCAAATGTGGATTTTAATCAGTGACCAGTGTTTATTTTTCTTTGCTTGTCCTGTTTGAGCTTTAATATGTATTGGCCTTTTATTTTGTTTAATATTTTACTCTTTTAATTTCGATGGAGAAAAAGACACAAGTCATTTTAAACGGGGCATCTTTTTGCTTCTTTGTGAGTAAAAATAATGACCTCCTATACGCACATGCTGTTGTTAACTAACTATGGTTGTTGATCCATAATTGACTTTTCTCATGGACTCTAAAGACAAACAAAGACTCTAAAGGAGGGCTAAGAGAGAGTGGCCTGGAAAAAGTGTCCAGGGAGCTCCTTCCACTAAATAGAATATGGAGTGGAATTTAGGGCTGGAGGCAACATATTGCTCTTCTTTCTTTTCTTTCCTTTTTTTTGCCCGGACCCTTTACGGCTGCATCCACATTTATTAATGGTCACTAAGATGTCAGACATTGTCTATACACATCAGTCACAAAGGGCCATCTTATTTATTTTAGATGTTGTTCCCTCCTCTTTTCCTCTTTGTTTTTGATTCTTTTCTTGTCAGTTTTTTAGCAGGCTGACAGTTTTATAGTGCTCAGTGAATGGGGTTGATAGGCTAGGCTTTCAAAAGACAGCATGTGACCCATCTGCCAACTCCCTCTCACACTCCCTCTTACTTTTGTCCTCTTGTTTTGGAATTGTCTGGGAGCTGTGAAAGCACAACTTCATTAGGTAGGAGGTTTTGGCTCTGCTTAGTTGCAACAATGCTAGGTACATTAAACCAACACTGGAATGGTGACCTCTGCATTCGTGTGTTGGACTGATGCCTGGTTTAGGGCACACTTAATCTTGCGCCTTATGTTTTCTGGGACTGGCAACAGATTTTTAAAAACTGGACTAGGACAAGTTTGGATAAAACATGCAAACATATAAATAAATTAAAATTTCTTCTGGTTTGATCTATAACTACGAATCTTGTCTTTAGAAGGTTTATATACATCTATATACTCTTACTTTTAAAATGCAAATAAGTGACATAATAATGTTTTATTTGCTAGATCTAAGCAGCCATGTAAATGATTCTCGCACAAATTCAGCCCCCAATAAGTTGCACTGGCTCTTGGCTTTAATGTACTGTAAGAGCTCTGTCTTTATCTATGGGCGTTTTAGTCTGCAGCATCTATTTGACGGAATTAAAGATTGACTGACGCTAAATATATCATGTGGATATCAGAAAAATGCCATCTGTCTCTAAAAATTTCTGCTGAACTAGCATCCTAAATGATAACTCCTGAGGAGAACCCCCCTGTATCCCTGACCACAGGAGCCTTGGTCATGCAGCTTCTCTTCCTGTAGTTTTTCTCCTGATGCAGGCCTTCTCTCTGTGGGTGATGCTACACTTCATTAGGCTTCTCTTAAACCTGCCCTTACTCCCCTCAGGCCAAAAGGCAAGTACCTTTTACCACAAAAAGATCCGGGCTGGAAGAAGAGTTATATAGTCACTCATAGCCTGTCACTGTGAGATGATGTTGCATGATGAGCTGTGCAGTATGCCACTGTTCCTCTAGTCAGCGTCAGCACAGTGAGTGAAGTCTGCTGTCATACTGCTGTTCCCATGCGCTCAATCACAGAAGGACAGCAGTGAAAAGCTAGGATGCGATATCAGGAATGAATTTTTAGATTGTGGAACACTTTATTAATGTTACACTTAAAGCCTAACAATAAAGGAAAATATTGGTTCTCAGGTTGTAAATGATAAGTCTGGGCACTAATTAATGAATTCATTCTAACACATACATGAGACAACCAACCCCACATATCACAATATCAATCCAGTCAACTTGCAGTGAATGCTAATATGAAACTGTGTGTGTATATATATACACACACAGTATATATACAGGGTATATACAGGGGTTGGACAATGAAACTGAAACACCTGGTTTTAGTCAAAGATTGTATATTGACCCTGTGGGTCCCGACGGACAGTTCTGGTGGAAACAGGAGAGTTGCACATTTAATTCTGCCATGATTTGGGCAGCCGTGGTTTTATGTTTTTTGGATACAATTTAAGTTAGCACCTGAACATCCCTTTCAGACAGCTTTCTCTTGCGTTTACAGTTAATCCTGTTGGATGTGGTTCGTTGTTGTTGGTGGTATGCTGACATTACCCTGGATACCGTGGCTCTTGATACATCACAAACCTACCACACTAAAATGTTTCAGTTTCATTGACTAACCCCTGTATATATTACACATACAGTCATAGGACATGTCGTGCACTGCCTCATGGACTTCTTACAAAAGCCTTTAAAACCCCTGTTGAGGTTTCTTCGTCAGAAGTAGTCTTAAGACAACAACTACATGGCTTATTGTCCACAGTTCCAGTTTCTCTAAATTTGGCTGTGAGAGATACAACAATGCTGTGTGCAATTGGTGGCGTTTCTGGGTGTTGGTTGTTGAAGTCTGCAGTTATGATATGGCAGCTGCGTTCCCCAAAATCAGAATAATCAATTTCATATTTAGTTACCTGTGAAAAATGTGTTAATAACTGTTGATCCACATGATATATTGCGGCATGGATATTTCTGAGACAATTCTGGTCTTTTTTTGATATACTACATGACAACCTTCCCATTGGAAAAACTTGTCCTTGAAAATAAAAGGGTGTCCTGTGACTTTTGACCCTGCATATACTGTATATACACAATTGTGGCCAAAAGTTTTAAGAATGGCACAAAGTTTGGTTTTCTCAAAGTTTGCTGCATCAGTTTTTATGGTAGCGATTTGTATTAACTCTAGATTGTGAAGAGTGATCAGATGAATTACAATTCAGCCGTACAAAATCATCTGATAACATCATTTTTGTGATTATCTCGTTAGCTCAGGAGAAAAGGTTACTGAGGACAAGACAGCTGATATCACTCTGTCCTGCTGATTAGAAGAGCAGACTGGTTGAATTAAAAGAGTAGTGGTACTGTAAGGTTTTCTTCTGTTAGCCATGGTTACCTCCAGGAAAATAGATGCAGTCATCATTGCATTGCATCAAAAGGATTTCACAGGTATGGACATTGCTGTTTGTAAGATAGTACCTTGATCAACCATTTATCAAGAACTTTAAGAGTGGTTCAATTGCAGTGACAAAGGCTTTAGAATAAGTAAGTCAAGAAAGTGTCAGGACCATCGCCTAAAGAGGATGAAGCAACGAAAGTCACCACCAGTGCTAACTCATGAATGGCAGAGTGCAGGTGTGAGAGCATCTGAACAAACAGTGAGACAAAGGCTTTTGGAGGATGGCTTGGTGTCAAGATGGGCAGCAACGAAACCACTTCTCTCCAAGAAAAACATCAAGGACAGACTGACATTCTGCAGGAAGTATAGGGATTGGACGGCAGAGAACTAGGGTAAAGCTTTCTCTAGTGTAGCCCCCCTTCAGACATCTGAAAAAAAATTTGTCTAGGGAAGAAAAGCTTAGTGCTACCAAGAGTCCTGTGTCATGCTAACAGTAAAGTATCCTGAGTGTGGGGTTGATTCTCACAGTTTTGCCTAAAACACTGCCATGAATAATGGTATCAAAACATCCTCCAAGAGCAGCTTCTCTTCAATTCAGGAGCAATTTGGAGATGAACAATGCTTTTTCCAGCATGATGCAGCACTATGTCACAAGGCAAACATGATAACCACGTGGCTCGATCAACAAAACATTGACATTTTGATTTCATGGCCAGGAAACTCCCTAGATTTTGATCGCATTGAGAACTTGTGGTCAATCCTTAAAAAGGTTGGACAAACAAAAACTCAAAAACTGTGATGAACAACAAGTACTGAATATATTGCAAGTACTAAGATATTGCCCAGAAGCTGATACCTTGGATGCCGAGGCTAATGTAAAAACTTTAAGGGGAATATATATACAAAAACATATACAGTATTGTTTTGATTTTACATATACAGTGGAATTTTGATAACCCTTTACAATTTTTTTATACAGTATCTCACAAAAGTGAGTATACAACCCTCACATTTTTGTAAATATTTTAATATATGTTTTCATGGGAAGACACTGAAGATATGGCACTTTGATACAATATAAAGTAGTCAGAACAGAGTAAAAGTAGTAGTAAATGTGCTGTACTCTCAAAATAACTCAAAACATAGCCACTAATGTCTAAATTGCTGGCAACCAAAGTTACTCATACTCATACTGGCCACTGGAAGTTCACCATAACGTCTTATGGCAAATAAATTTACCATAGTACATTTTTTACTATACATAAACATGGCCTATGCTATAAGAAGATTGCCAAGACAATGAAAGTGAGCTGCAGCACAGTGGCCAAGACTATATAGCGGTTCCACTCAGAACAGACCTCACCATGGTCAACCAAAGAAGTTGAGTGCACATGCTCAGCGTCACATAGAGGAGATGGCTTTTGAAAATAGACATAGGAGTGCTGCAAAGAATAAAGGGATGGAGGGGTCAGCCTGTCAGTGCTCAGACCATATGCTGCAAACTGTATCAAACTGCATGGTTGCTGTCCCATAAGGAAGCCTCTTCTAAAGATGATGCTCAAGAAGGTCCACAGACAGTTTGCTAAGACTAGGGACATGGATTACTGAAATCATGTTCTGTTGTCTAATTAGTTGGTTCAGATGGTGTGCAGCATGTGGCAGCAACCAGGTGAGAAGTACAAAGACAGGTGTGTCTTGCCTACAGTCAAGCATGGTAGTGGGAATGTCATGGTTTGGGGCTGCATGAGTGCTGCCAGCTGTGAGGAGCTACAGTTCATTGACCATCACCCCTCTTCCACTGGAAACTGGGCTGCAGGGCAAAATTCCAACATGATAACAAATGACCACTGCCTTGCTGTAGAAACTGAGGGTAAAAGTGCTGGACTGGCCAAACGTCGTATGACGTAAACCCAATTCAGCATCTATGAGGGAGCACAAGGTCTCTAACATTCACCGGCTCCGTAATGTCATCATGAAGGAGTGGAAGAAGACTCCAGTAGTAACCTGTAAAGTTCTAGTGAACTCCATGCCTAAGAGAGTTAAGGCAGTGCTGGAAATAATGGTGACATATAAATAATGCCAAATAATGACACTTTGGGCACAATTTGGCCATTTTCACTTAGGTGTGCATTCACTTTTGTTGCCAGCGATTTAAAACGCTATGTTTTGAGTTATTTTGAGAGCACAGCAACTGTAGACTGTCCAGACTGTAGACTGTAGACTGACTACTTTACATTGTATAAAAGTGTCATATCTTCAGTGTTGTCCTATGAAAATATATAACAAAATAGTTTCAAAATTGTGAGGGGTGTACTCACATTTGTTAGATACTTCTCACAAAGATCTTATAATTCAAAATTCATAGTTCCCTCAAAGGTAGCAAGCCATCCTGGTCCAGATGTAGCAAAACAGGCCCAAACCATGATACCACCAATGTGCTTCACATGGTTCATACATGTTTCTTTCTCTATACATTGCATTTCTTTTTTAAAACCAAATGCTTGATTTTGGTCTTATACATCTACAAAATATTTTTATGTTGGCATCTGAACTTACCATGTGCCATATCATGTAAGAAATGCCATTAGTTGCATAGTAGTTACTCTCGGTTCCTATGTGACTTCACAGACAATTACATGTCATGCTCTTGGAGTTGACCAGGTAACAGTGGCATTGAAATTACTTAGTTTGTACACAGTGTAACTGACTATGGATAATTGGAGTCCAAACTATTTAGTAAGAGTTTCATAACCTTTTCCTTCCAGATAAGCATTAACAACTCTTTCTCTGACTCCCTTGTGCTCCCTTTATTAGAAAACATACTCATACATACTCAGACTCATACATAGACTAATAAACTGGGGCATTTATTTTTGATTGAATATGCTGTGGTCCTTACTGTTAGGTCATACTGTTTCAATCATCAGTGGTGAAGTCATCAGCATGGAGCTTTAGACATTCTATTATACTATCTGTGTAACCCAAGCTGTAGTTAAGTACAAACAGCTGGAACTTAATTTTAGCATTGTGCATAGAGAAGGTATAGACATGGATAACTGTCAATTGCTATATTAATAATACATACATTTTATTTAGTCAAATGTAAGTTTAAATATATTGCAGCAATTTTATCTATGCTACTGACAGTCCTTTGCAATCATGTCCCATTTTGGAAGTGACTTGTCAGACGTTAGTTCAGAATGAACAGCTTCCAACACACCACAACGCTCCAGTGACTTTCCTTTTACATGCACTTATCTGTGGAGTCTCCCAAAGCACGGCAGCTGTGCAGAATGCTCAAGTGTGCCAGCATCAAAGAGGGGCTTGTCATCACCTCCCCACATTCACATTTGAGTACTCAAATGAGGCCATGTAAAAAAGAGAATCACAGATGTTAATCACTCTTTTTCTTCCCTCCTTTTTATTAAGGGGAGATTAAAAAGAATAGAGCTCAATTTGGACAGAGGCCAAGGAGGACCAGGCGTGCAAAGTATTTCTGGATTATTTCCACTTAGTACAGGCGGGGCCTGAAAGGACGGCTGTCATGTTAGCTGGTGTGTCATTGAAGACTTCACAAGCCAGTTGGTCAACCGTAATCACAATGCACAATTATAGCACCATAAAAAAATTCCAATAGAGTGTTATTCACAGACATTTCAGTCATTGAAAAAAAAAAATTAATAAAATAAAAATTATATATATATGTATGATAAAAAGTCTGATAAAAAGTCACTTCGAAAATATGTACGTATAAGTATGTACATATATACATATATATATATATATATATATATGTATATATGTATAAAACATTCACTTGTTCACCTCAAAACAGTTATCTTGTTTGTTAATGGTTTAATTTTTGACTCTTCATTCTAGTATTTCAACCATCCTCCTGGTCAGGTATGTGTTTTCTTTTTTATGTTACTAAAAGGAGTTAGTAAAATTTAGAGAAATTGATGGTGTGGTTGTTTTCCTTCTCATTATTTAGTGACAGACATATTCTGTATCAGAGAAAACATGCAGTCGTGCGATTTAAAATATGAATCTGGTCAGTAAACATCAAGTTTTGACAAAAAATTTTAGAACCACAGGAGGGTAAAATAAAATGGTATTCATGTAAAGACCACTTATTTATAAGTTCTAAACAGTGGTGGGTACTAACTCTTTTTCTTTTTTCAGATTAAAAACACTTTACTGCATCTTCTGTTCACAAGGGCAGCCTTGTTGCAGGCTATTCCTCTCTTTGTGGTTGTCAGGCCTAATTAAAACTATTCTGTGACCATGGGGTGACTAGAAGGTGGAACCGACTGAAGTTACACAGGAAATTATGATCGCAAACGTGTTCCTGTTGAGTCCTGCACTTGGGAATCAAAGTGAGGTGGACTGGCGTTACCTGAATGAGTTTGAATCATAGTCGACAGCCACATCATCCCAGTCCTTAGTCCAGCAGGGTCATACACAACTGGCCATTGTGGCTCGGAAAAAATGGGATTAAGAAAGGGTCTTAAAGAGAATTGAATTTCAGCAGACAACAATAAGTAGGTGCAAAGATCCAGGGCTTGAGCCCTGAATCACATAGTCCCATGGCCCTACGAAAGGCCAGAACCTCACAACACTGAGATTAAAGCAATCAGGTTCTTAACCCCTTTTCTGCTGGCCCTCACTCCTCCACCTCCTCGCTGCCATGTTATACACACTGCTAACAATAAGTAGAATAAGGCTGAAGAGGGACGAAAGCGGACTGTTTGCTTTGCTTTCTTGCCTGGCTTTCAATGTGATACCAGGGTATATAATAGCATACTGCTTTGGGAACAATGCAAGCATTGAATAAAGGGAAGCCATGTCACTTTTGGGGGAAACAATACCAGGGTGAAGATGATGAATGATGGCAATGGGATGAGGGGTTACAAATGAAAGGGCTTAAACCACTGGGTCTTTACACAGTGTGAAGGTGTGTACCACTGTATCTACTCACATTCACATTCTTTTGGCTGGATGTCTAAAACTTGGATTGACCGGTTGATATAACCATTTGAGATTAACTACTTTAACCATTCTATAAAAACTACAAATGCAGGGGGATTCCCAAATAGTATCAGATGAGCATTCTATTATATATGGAAATGGACAGCAACTCAAGTACTAAAGCTCTGACTGGAAAGCAGGTTGAATGGACTGAAGACTGGTCACAATGGGGCATGAGAGTTCTCTTTTCTCCACATCGGGAAGCATTGGTGGGCTGTATAGCCCCACTTAGTCATAAAACAGATTGTAAAAAGACTGCTGAAGGCCTTGGCCAGAACTTGACAGAGCAGCAGCCGGAGAAGCCTTTCTTCTAACCTCCCCAGCCCAAAATGCTCAGGTCTGTTTAATTACATAATTCTGTACCCTGAGGATGTAGCAACACAGCAAGAGGTCTTTAGTCATGACAACTGAGTTTGATTAATTATGTATTTCTCTTATATGTGCTCCAAATAACAGGGAATTTGATATTCACAATTCTGTGTTTTTCCTTTTTTCTCTATCGCTATCCTTTTCAACCCTATTGCCTTTTCCAACAGACGCTTTGTACTGCTCCTGTTTTTGTTCTGAAATTGCTGTGTATCCCACTGCTTCCAAGGCTTTGATATCACCAGTGGGGTGAGGGGTTAGCAGGCAGAAGGTTGGAGCTGGGACAGCCTAGCTTCCTTCTCGATGAGGACTGACCTCTACACCTAAGGGGCAGCATGACAAACTTCAAGCACTTTGATGTCTGCTTATTTAGTGGATTTAATTAGTCAAGAGTGGCTAAATGCTTTGCTTAAACATGAATGGTTCCAAAATAATGCTTTTTTTTAAAGACAGTGGCATTTTTGTTGTTGTAAATACTACTGAAACCATGACTCCTTACTTCTTACTTGCAATAGGTAGCAATTTAGCACTATTTACAAAGCAACGATAGAGTAAGAATAAATGTATTTTGACTTGTATGTGTAGTCACAATAAACAATTAATAAAATAGCTTAATTTGACACTTGTTGCACAACCCAACACAGAAACAGTTGGGACAGTTTGGTAACTGGAAATAAAAACAATATGCAATGTTTCTTACATTTGCTTTGACTTCCTCTTTTTATTACATGATTTTACTTATTTTGTTTAATTCATTGCATGTTGTGTCTGGTCAGCTTAATTTCATTTGTTATTTGCTTTTCAGGCTTGCAACAAATAAAAAAAAAGTTTTAAAGACTAGTGATGTAAAAGAATAATAATAAAAAAAAGGATGCGATTATTTTAAGTGAGTCTTTAAAGATCAAATATGGACAGAGGATCTCCAGTTTGTCAACAAATGTGTGAGAAAATTATTTAAATGAAATTGAATAAATAATTTAATTATTGAAATTATTGAAAATAATGTTCCTCAAAGAAAATTGGAAGGGATTTGTATATATCTCTTTCTGCATTGCATAATATCATTAAGCAATGCAAGTAATCATGGAATTTCAGCATTCACAAATGCCACTTAAAACTTCACTTGGTTCTGAGGCATCTTAAACAAAACATCACACAGTGAAACGTGCATTGTGGTCAGATGAATCAGAATTCAATTTTTTTTAGAAATGGACACTTACAGTATGTGCTCCAAACCAAACACAAAACAAGGACCATCCAGACTACTATCAGGAACATGCCCAAAAACCAGGATCTGTCATGGTATGGGGCTGTGTCAGTGCCCCTGGTAAAGACAATTTACTCTTCTGTGATGCAGCAGTGATGCAGAAATTGATACCCTGAGATAGGTCAGATACATTTAATAAAATTTAAATATTGCTGTAATTTTGGGATCATCTGGCAAAAGTGTACACAAGATCAACTTATCAACTAGGAATCTATATGCAATCTTCTTTATTCCAGTATTGTTACATTAACATCTACACAGTATAGAGATTTTTGTTATGTAACTGAAGTATTTAATCGTGTGTTCCTACAAGCAGTTTAGACAAGTAGTCGTGAGCAAACTGTTGGTTTGACACTTTATGTAGCATCTATATATCAACCATCTCTCTCTCTCTTAGGGTAAGTAAACTGTCATTATTCCATTCAGAGTTAAGGATTTTCATAGCTCTAAATTCACTCTCTAGCTCTCTCTTTGCCTATAAACATGGCCAGGATGAGCTTCCTCAACTAGAAAATGCTGAATTAATTTTTCTTTGAAGAATGAAATCTTTATGGCAGCATTTTCAAAATATTTACGCATGTGCCAGTAGGAAAAAAACAAATAAAGCATGCTTTTTATATAAAACAATCTATATTTATAATAGCAAAATAAGTACATTAATAATAAGAAAATTAATTAATTGATGTTGTTAACTTGTAAAACCCCAATTTGTGAACAAATGTCCTTAAAAAAATGGTTAGAGAACTATTTTAAATCTGTTCAGTGAGTTTGCTCTGGTGCATGTCATGTCATATAACATTTGCTCCAGCACAGCTGGTACACTACCAGCAGCAGTTACTGTACATGTCTAATAAATGCAAGAAAACAATTCCTAGCAAAAGCGGGGGATCTGGGTGAAATGGACTGTGAAAATGAATACCAGAGGTCTGTTACTGCTGGCTGCTGTGATTGTGATGGCCATAGATGATATGACTTTGTGACCTAATGAGGCAGGAAATGTCTGATCTGCTCTCTGTTCTGGCAACCCTGATTTGCTCTGACTCGGCACAGCGTGCACTCACGTTTATAGCTCTTAGCAGTTTGTTGCTCTCAGCCTTTTTATTTCTTAGTTATTCTTATTATGGATCTATTTTTTATTGCACAGTATTTGAATCACTTAATTGTTTTCCTTCCTGTTTCCGTTGAATTCTGTTTTCTATAGTTAATTGGTATTAAGAAAGTTTACTGGTCACCTGCTTAGTGTGTTTGGTTATTAGCCATTAGTGAACCACCGGATTTCCTTTCATCTCAGCTTAGTCTTCGTTATTGTTTAATTTTTATTACAGCTGTTTCCCACTTCCTTTTTATGGTGATTTTTTTTACTTTGACTTTCTTCCAACTGTGCTTTGATCGACACTGTTGGACCACCAGCTGCAGCATACGAGGACCTATGGCAAGAAGTAGCTAGTAGCTTGTAGCTAGTATGACAGAGAAGGTTGTGTTAGAGGTACACATCCAGTTATTAGAGAAGGTTAGCTCAGATTCTAGGATAGCCAGTATGAATGCCACAGGCATAGTTAGTGCCCCCCCTCTCCGGCAGCACCTTCACAGCAGGGCAATTGTGTGACGGTTAAGTGACATAGTCAAAAGGCTAGCTGACCGGAG
>JAUZSU010130342.1:0-16848 GCA_034780255.1 Parotocinclus maculicauda
GCCGGAGGTGAGAGACCACGGCTATGACGGCAATGTCATAACGCCGGCAGAGAGAAGAGAAGACCCAGTCTGCTTAAAGCGGAAATTCAGAGAGATTTGCGCTCCACAAATGAACATCACTATGGAAAGACACAAATTCAACACAAGGTCCCAGAGACCAGGTGAGTCCATTGAATCTTATGTCAGTGACCTCAAAATTAAAGTTAAAAGCTGCAACTTCAGTATTTTACAAGAGGAGCTCATCAGAGACAGACTTGTCTGTGGCATCAGTAACGACAATCTCAGAAAAATTCTGCTCCGTGATTCTGAACTAACTCTTGCAAAGGCTATAGCAACATGCCAGATTCACGAATTAACAGAGCAGCACACCAAAACTCTGGCAATGCCGCAGCAGTCTGCAACCACTGTTGACAGTGTACGAAAGACACCAGGGCAACGATGGAAAGGTAAAAATACAAAATTTTGACCTCAAACTAAAGCTCCACGTACTCTAACAAACTTCAGCAACTGTGGAGGCAACCATGAAGCTAAAAGAGAGCTATGCCCCGCATATGGCCAACAATGCAACAGCTGCAAGAAGTGAAACCACTTAAAAAAATGCTGCAGGTCCACTTACAGGGGTCAAAATAAACACAGACCTACAAAGTTGGTGCATCATATTCAACCAAACGACACTAACTGTACTACTGAGGATGCATTCTTCATCGATGGTGTCACACTTCGACACAGTGTTGATACTACTACAATCAACAAGAATGAACTGTACAGCACTGTTCGCATACATGACAAAGCTATCGATCTGAAAGTTGACACAGGGGCCAAGTGCAATGTGATATCATATGACACATTCAATCACGTACGTCAAGGAGAGCAACTCGACATCTCCAACGTCGCAAGGTTAATCGCATACAGTGGCAACGAGATAAGCACCTTAGGAGCAGTCACGTTGCCATGTAATTCAGCAGGTCAGAGTTATGATCTACAATTCTTCGTGATTGAGAAAAATGCTCAGACACTACTTGGCCTACCGGACTGTTTACGCATGGGCCTCATAGTGCTAACCAAAGAGGTCCACCAGCTTAATACCGCTGACAGCCCTGATTTCACAGGCAAAATCTTCAAGGATTATGCAGATCTTTTCGAAGACACAGTGGGCAAACTTCCCGTGACATATTCGATGAAAATAGACCCCACAGTGCAGTCAGTCGTCTGACCAACACGTCGCATTCCGCTAGCCATGCAAGACAAAGTCAATGCTGAACTACAGAGAATGACCAATCTGGGCGTCATAACTACGGTGTCAGAGCCAACCGAATGGGTGTCATCAATGGTAGCAACCCACAAAAAGAATACCGAACACATTCAAATTTGCATAGGTCCCAGAGATCTTAATGTGGCCCTGAAAAGACCACACCACCCAATGCGCACCGTCGAAGAAGTCGCAGCACACATGTCGAATTGTGTTGTTTTCTCTGTACTGGATGCAAAGAATTCTTTCTGGCAAATATGGCTGGACCACAAATCATCATTGCTCACAACGTTTAATACTCCCTGTGAAAGATTCAGGTTCCTCAGGATGCCATTTGGAATAAACTCAGCCAGCGAAGTTTTCCAGCGCTCAGTGGAACAAATCTTTGCGGGATATCCATGCGTGATCATTGTGGATGATATCTTAGTGGGAGGTACTAACAAACAGGAGCATGACGATAACTTGAAGAAGGTCCTTGATCGTGCCAGACAAGTCGGTTTAAAACTAAACCAGCACAAATGCAAGTTTAAGCTCAGTGTGGTGAGCTACGTAGGCCACGTATTCAGTCGCACTGGTCTGCAGGCCGACCCAATCAAAACATAAGCAATCAGTAAAATGCCAGTGCCGACAAACGTCACTGTACTCCAAAGATTCCTTGGAATGACAAACTACTTAAGGAAATTAATTCCAAGCTTTAGCAAGGTATCTGCTCCACTACGCCATTTGACACACAAGGACTCAGAATGGTGTTGGCTGAAACAACATCAAGATGCATTTGAAACGCTAAAAGAGTGCATATCAAACCCACCAGTTCTGTCATACTATAGTGTGAATAAGCCAGTCACGCTGACCTGCGATTCATCACAATACGGTCTTGGTGCAGCATGCTTACAAGAGGGCAAACCCATAGCTTATGCCTCACACACTCCAACAGAAACAGAACTGCGCTATGCGCAGATCGAAAAGGAGTTACTTGCTGTCGTGTTCGCTTGCTGTAAGTTCAATGACTATATCTTTGGCAAGTCAATCACCATTGAAAAAGATCACCAGCCCCTGGTGACAATCATCAGAAGACCAATCCACACCGCTCCTGCGCGACTGCAGTGCATGATGTTACGGTTACAGAAGTACAACTTTAACCTGGTATACAAAAAAGGGAAACAAATGTACATAGCTGACACGCTATCTTGAGCACCGAGCCCGTCCACGCTGCAACACTTAAGTGAGGAAAACACCTTTGAGGTCATGAACGTCTGTGATATCTCCTCATCCCGCCTGGAGGAGCTGAAACAGAACACTGCAGAAGATGCCACATTACAGCTGCTGAGCAACATCATCAGGCAAGGTTGGCCAGCAAACTGCACAATATACCCCCCACAATTCAGCCATTTTACCCATTCAGACACGAGCTGATTGTGGACAACGGGATCGTGAGAAAAGGCCACAAGGCAGTAATCCCCCAATCACTACAGTCAGAGTACATAAAAATTGTGCACAGGGGACACCCAGGTACTGAGTCAACAAAGCGCAGCGCTAGAGGTCTACTCTTCTGGCCCACTATGACCAAGAACATAGAAGACCAAACACAATCATGCTCAATCTGCAACAGTACGAAACCACACCAGCAGAAAGAACCACTACAGCTACACAAGATCCCAAATTTGCCATGGTCAACTGTAGCAGCTGACATCTTTGAATGGAACAATCATCACTATCTGGTACTCACCGACTCCTATTCAGGATGGTATGAAATCGACCATCACAGAGGCTTCTATCCAGACAGACCCGCACGACATTATCCATCCACAAACATCTGCTTGTTTCATCTTCACTTTTAACCAGCCAGGTTCATGCACAACATCAAAAAACACGGCTTTGCCAGAAGAAAAGCTATGATAAGTCTAGCAGGCCACTACTTCCAATGTGTGCAGGCCAGACAGTCTGCATGCAAACTACGAAAGGTCATGACCGTGTGGGCATCGTGGAAGACATTTGCAGCTCGACGTTGCATTAAAATGAGTCCAAATCTTGCTACGTTTTCTGTCACTCATTTTCACACCTAGGCCCAGGCCCGGAGTGGCTAATCGGGAGATTCGAGAAGATTCCTGATGGGCCGGCTCATATCAATCTCGAGTTTGGGCAGGTTGGACGTAAAAAATTATTTTGACACTTATCTGTCACTTATCTAATCTTCTTCTTGCATTCATTTTTCATTTAACTCCGTATGCATTCTCTATTCATAATTAAATGTGTTCTACCATCTTAAGGAATTCCCCCCTCCCAAATGTTTGAGTTGGTTGCGCCCACAAGTGGTCTTTTCTGGAGCGATAAAATTAAATATAGCAACAGAATAGCACGAAGCGTCAGTCGGCTGTGATGGAGGGTAAAAAGAGGCCAGGTGGAGCCGAAAAGGCCAGATTAAAAAAAAGAAAGAAGATGGAAGAAGAAGCTGCCAAATGTGCAAAATTAACTAACTAGTTTTCCAGAGGACAGACTCCAGCTGCAGCCGGTAAACAGAGATATGGAAATAATCTTGAATTGTCAGCTATTGCGCAACGTTTGCAATGTCGACTTAGCGTAGTTTATTTTTGTAGAGCCCAATACACACCATTAATCACAAATGTCCAGTTTCAAGCTGAAAATAATAAACATAATTTAGAAGTGTAAGAGTTTAGCGTAAACCTAACAATAGAGCACCTCTCTGTTGGGGAAAAAAATGCAATTTTAATTTTTAATTATTTTAATTTCAACTTATTGATCCTGTACAAATGTAAATATGTTTTCATCTTTATCACATTTTTTTACCTTTTAAATCTTAAGCTCATTTAAATTTGAATTAAACATGTTTAAGTGAAGGGTGTTCTGTTAACTTACCAACATATACTTGAAGTTATACGCAATAAAAAGGCGTTGTAAGAGCTAGCTGCTGTTTCATTTATTCAAATTAATCCTCCATGGAAAAAGTGGGCTGGATTTGGTTATGAAACTCCCAGGCTGAAAAAGGGGCCCACTCCGGCCCTGTGTATGGATGCAGTCTTCCAAGCTCATGGAAGTCATACATAATATTAATGATTTTCCTAAAGCACCATGGCTTTACGTTCTGATGTCATTGTAGCATGTTTGTGTATTCAAAATTCAGGTATAATATCTTTTTTGTAATGTATGCAACAAGACTTTTGTCCTAGCAAAATCTGACCTTTCTGTCCTAATTAAATGACTAACCTCAAAGAATGATTCAATACTTTATTTTGGTATAATAAGCAGAATTTTTCTTCCAAAAAGCCTTTCCCTTTCATATAAGACATTTCTAATTCTAAATCTAACTGATCAACAAAAAATCAAGTTATTATTTGTTGTTCTGACAACTTGGATAAGTGACAAGATTTTTGTCAGGCACTGTATTCACGGCACACAGAAGGTTACATCAACACTAGTCATGGGTCAGTTTAGAGTGATCAATCAACTTAATACACATCTTTGTCCTACCTCTAGTGCAACTCTTAAGTAACAACAAACATCATAAGTTGTAACATGATGTAAACTGTATTGTTTGAATACATGTTGCTTTAAGTCAACTATCTAACACATTTGTGTGTGCATCTTCAAAGGCTCGTTTGCCAGTGAAGTGGATGGCTCCAGAGAGTATATTCGAATGTGTGTATACAGTACAGAGTGATGTCTGGTCATATGGTATAATGCTGTGGGAGATCTTCTCTTTGGGTAATAAACCATCTGTCTTTCATTTCATCACTATTAGACATTGATGTAGACATGTAACAATATTAATGCAGACAACATTATCCTAATGAAGACAACTTCACAGAAGTTTGAAACTTGTTACTGCGTTTTTACACATTGGAGACATTATTATACATGTACCTTGCTGGTACAGCTCACATATATATAATGTATATATTGAAGAAGGATGATGGTCAGTGATAATCCATTAATCCTACAATGAGTATAACCATTCAACAAAGTGAGATTAATTTATGTCTACAGTATGCCAGGGCATACATTAAGTAATCTCTAAACTCTAGTGTCCGTATGTCTTATTTTGCAGGGAAAAGCCCATATCCAAACACCTCAGTGGACTCCAAGTTCTATAAGATGATAAAGAGCGGCTATCAAATGCCCCGTCCTGACTTTGCCCCACCAGAGATGTAAGTCAATGTGAATGTATTTGAGTGGCTCATCATGGTCAACAATATCAGGTGTTAGGACAAGACATGTAACTGACACTCATAGAAAAAGCAGAAGCTGACTAATGGTTAAATGTCTGTGGACAGTGCTTGGTGAATTCTCTCCATTTGCTTTCCACAACTAAAAGAGTGATTTATGATCACGCTCACAACAGCATGGCCTCTTAGTGTCTTAGTTCCTCTTTCCTCTGTAATGTAGAATTCATGTTCTACACTTCTTGCCTGCCATGTAAGACCAGGTTTTGCCAAATGCAAATGAGCAGATCTGAATTCCCTGAAATTTTTGCTTCATTTCAATTCCCACTACACATCTATAGTTTGTCAAATGTGTAGTTTTAGGGTTTAATTTGGGTATATTTAACAAGCTGTACCTGTATGCAAAATTAGCATTTTATATTAAAGCTACAGTCTTGAAGATTAATTGTTATTTATATGTCTCTGCACGCTGGAGAAAAACTAGCACTGAACACAAATTTGTTTTTCACCCTTAACCCCTCATAGGTTGTGTATATTTTGGTTGCCTTTATTTAACCTTTAAAGTATTTACCATGCAAGTGTCTGGTATTATGACCTGACAACTCTTTAATTTTGGACATACTATGTTACCACATTAGACACACACACACAAATATTTTTAATTGCACAAACCGCCAATGCACATAAGCTTAGAAATGTAGACAAAATAGTTATATAAACAAACAAATAGTTAAATAAGGAATAAAATCCATGTAGAATAATTTACAAGTATCTGCGTATTGCATGCATTATGTATGCAACTAATATTTAGTCCCTGTGAAATTTAAATACTTGTTGTTTTCAAATCCCATGATGTGTAGAAATCCATCATTTAGAGCTGAGTCTGCATAATCTAATTTCTTTTGTGTCTGTTTAAAGGGCAGAAATGGCAATTAAAGTCAAGTAAAAGTAATAACTGTACTTTCTTTTTAAACAAAAAAAAATGAAAAAACACATTTATGTTTTCTACATGTAACCATATGTACTACATTTAAACATATTGTATGCTTACTTAAAGCAACATGAGCTATGTGTAATCATCTAACTTTTTGTATTAGGTACAACATAATGAAAATGTGCTGGAACTTGGAGCCCACTGAAAGGCCCACTTTCAGAACGATCAGTCAACTTATTAAGAGACTGCTTGGAGACACACCAGATCAGGTATACACACACACACACATCTATATATATATAATAAATGCTTTTGCTATTTTAAATGCTTCGATACGTTTCCAAACATTGTGGCATGGATGAAATTCTTTGTCATATACAGTATCTTGTGAAATTGTTTGTTTTTAAAATGACTTTACAGCAAAAATGCAAATGCATTTTTTTGGATATGGACTCTGGTAACCTAGTGGTTAAGATACTGGAATCCAAACTCTGTCTCTGCTGTTACATCCTTGAGCAAGACTGTAAATTTGGATGATTTTTTAAAGCAAATTAAACCATGAACCTTAATGACACTGATGGATTTCCCTTATTGACTATTATTATACAATTAACATGATCATTTTAACAAAGGTGAAACTAATCAGTAATCTTTAGACACTGACCTGTCAAGACTGAAAATCTCACTATTTAAAATTGCCCTGGATAAGGGCATATGCTAGGCACATTAAATATCATTTAACAAATGAGACTCATCTGATATTTGATCAGTCTATACGTGCACACTTTGGCAAAAAACAACAATAGATTCGAGTTTCTTTTTCTGTCTTTAAGACTCTGTACCAGAATGTGCATTCTGAAGTCCTGAATGAGGAGCAGCTGGAGACATGTGACTCTGCCAAAGGTAACGAAGAGTCATGCGAACAGGAAGAAGAGGAGCAGCCCCTGATGAAAGCAAACAACTATCAGTTCTGCTGAGGCCTGTTTGAACTCTTCTCGCGACCTTCCTGAAATCTCCACTCAGAGGAAACAAATCTATTCTTAGATGACCGCTTAGAACCTTCAGCTATGACTGCTGTATTTCAATGGATGGGTTACATTTCTTTATGGTTGTGGTTTATTCATCCACAAATCATAGACGTTTAAAACAAGGCATACAATTTTACATGGCATAAGATCTTTTGCTAAGTTTGTGTATCTAAGCTGTTCTGGGCAGAATTTGCAGTAAGACTGCTGTTTTTCTGGCACCCCATTATACAGTTTATAAATTCCTTAACCCACACATCTGTCGTGTAAATCATTAGGTTTAGGTATATAACTCATAGCCTTTGTCTGGCTTGACTCTTGCATAAATAGCAGTTCCTACTTCTGGAGTACGGAAAAAAGCCAATTCAGCATTTCCAAGTTCCAGTTTGCAAGCAAGCTTGCAAAGCTCACTTCCACATCTAGATGCAAAATATGTTCTCAGTCTGTTCTTAAGAGAAGACAATAACCGACAGTTCATATGCAGGTTTGTTCTTTATTTGTGATTTATCTATGGTGTATCATGGTGTATGGCTTCTTTCGTTGTTAATACAATAAGCATTAATTTCCTGGCGTGAGATAATAATAGTATGTGAGAAAACAGAAATGTAAACTAAGCCATTTAAAAATATTTTTTTAGTTGAAAACTATAACCAACATAGAAAGCTTGAAAAGATCTAAAGATCCAAGATCCACCATTTACCACATGTAAGCTCCTAGTCAAAAAAAAATTTCCATTTGTCGTTTTTTCTCCAATACACACTTACAATCAGCTAATAACAACAACAAACCCAGCCAGTACAGATTCTGCCAGTATCTTAATATAGCTCAGATTGAGTTCCACACTTGTGGCCTACATTTTAGTAGTTTTCCACATGAGGTCTTGTGATTTTGTTGACCACTTACTGTCACGAATGCTGCAACAGAGCAGATGCAGTTACATTGTTTTACCGCTGTGACAGTCCACATTCCAACCCATTTCATAGAACTCTACTGGTTTAAAAACTAATCCCAGTAATGCAAGATCAGGTTTCTTTGTAGATGTCTTTAGTGTCGAAAATGACAACAGTGGTATCTCGGATCATTAGTTCATTCCAGAAGGCTTCTCAAGTACCAAAAATGCATTATTCCATTTAAGACACCCAGATAATACACACTGTATAAGGCATTATATGCATTAATTGAGTTGTATTGTACAGGCTTTACATGTGATTTATGAAGGGGTTCCTTTTAGATAAATCCAGCATAAGTTAAATGTATTATGAATCGATGAGTTGGATATAATCTATACTGCATCATATCAGAGGCTATTACACAAACACATATAATGACACTTGCATTATCATACAGTTGGCTAAAAGCATTAATACAAAGCTAATTTTATCAAAGTATTAAAAATCTTATGTAATTTAGTAAGTAATGGATTGAAAGTGAAAAGTAATTGCAAAATGCTTACTGTGAACTAGCACTAACTAGCATAGGTGCCTGAATGGCAATAATATTCAGTTTCTGTTTTCCTTTTGGTTGGCTGTTATTGTTAACCATTTTATTACCCATAAATAGTACAGTACAGGTGTATAAATAAAGAAGAAGAAACACGATAAACACATTGTAAAATGGTAATTCGTGAATTTGTGAACCATGAGTGTCAGCTGAAATGAAACTCGTAGAAGTAAGCAAGTGTACAGACTTCATGTTAGGGTCATCTAGCTAATAACTAACTTCCAGGATCATGTACCTATGGACACTGAAACCTAAGCCACAGCTATTGGTAATCTGCTATACAATTATTTGTTTTATTATTCTTTTATTTGGTATGTATCGCTTTCTGGGTGTGTACTGTGTGTATATATATGCATTTGATGTAGCGCTGTGCGAACACTGCCATATGTTATGACGAATGTAATCTATTTCATCCGTGCTCAGGGATTTATATCAGTATATCATGGAACAAACAATGCTTTGGAATCTTTTAAACTAGACCTAAAGATTGTTTATCACCATAACTTATGACTACCAACGTTCTCGCCTTGTTCAATATTTCTGGATTTTGTTGTTATTCAGGAAAGCACAGAAAAGTAGTACAAAGCCTTTTTTCATCCAGATGTTTAATATACAGAGGAGGCTGGTTAGATTCCACTAAAGTTGTTTTAAATACTGTACGAATGTCACTTCTCTGCTGTGATTGACATCAAAATTATGGTATGTCAACTGCTAGTACAAAGAGCTGCTTTGCATATGCACTGGCTGTCAAAAATAACTGCTCAGGTACACATATGTAATATTCAGACATTTTAGCAAGTGTTGGAAGTCATCTGTTCCCCGATCACTTAAAGGAGAAAAACATAATGATTGAAGAAGGACAAAAGAAAATAGAAAATCTAAGAAAAGTGTTGTTTTGGCAGAGGAGGGGTGTTCACAATAAGAAATGTTACTGTTGGTTGCAATCAGTAGGAGTGTGAGTGGCATTCTGATGAAACAGTGAATAAATAAAAGGATTTCTAGAAAACAAACATTTGTAAAAAAGAGGATGGCAAAAAACTGTTTATATAATGGTGCAAAGGTTATCAAATTGCCAAGACAGTGTGATGAATTCATTAGTGGTAAGGGATGAGCCACTAATAAGTGATAATCAGTGAGGTTTTGTACTTTCTTAATAAAAAAAGTAAATATAAAAGTGTTCATTTTGACTGCCAGTGTATAACTTTGCATTCCAATGTAACTTCAAAGTACATAAAAAGTGGAAACCTATACAAAAATGTTTAATCACTGAAACTGTATTGCAATGTGTCTTAAGATTAAACGCAGTGAACGAAATAAAGTCATTCATGCTTGCTGAATTAGCAGTGGCCTGTAAGCAGCTAAAAATGATCTGAAGTGCACTGAAGCATTACTTTTGAGGCAGCATGTGAGATAATACTGAGATAATCTGTAAAATATGGACTTCAATTGCAAAAATGTTTGTTAACAGATAAGTTAATATAGTCTTTAATATAAATATCTCACATTCATTCGGTTATTAAAACTCTGTGTATTTTAGTTTTTCCTCCTCATTCTAATGCCATGTCTTCCACAGCTATGACACTGCTCTCTCCTTCCTCTGCCACATGTCCCTCCTCCATTTCTTCCTCTCTGTTCAGCTGTGCTACTCCGAGCCTGTAGAGGGCATCGCGTATCATCACCACTTCGCCCTGCTGGCACTCCCTCAGCACGTCGGCCATCTGCTGGCTCACTACATCCCTGCTGCTCAGGAAGTCCATTAGCCGGTTGTAGAGGTAGTAGTGTGCTGGATTATCAAACACAAGCATTTTCGGCATTCCGTCCTCCACTGGTTTGCTCTCGTTTGGACCAGAGCCACCACTTATGGCTGAAACTATACTAGTGTATGCCTGTAGCTCCTTACAGAGAGTCATGGCATGGTGTGGGTCTGAGGAAGAAGAGGAAGAGGAGGAAGCTGGGAAGGGATCACCTGGATGCACTATATACCGACTGGAGGACTTGGTGTGAGGGTGCAGATGGGGGTTGGACTCCACAGTAGAGAGATCCATGCTGTACTGCTGATCTTGGAGCTCAGGGCAAGAGACATACTGAGAAATAATAAAGAAATAGAAAGAGAAAAAGAAAGAGAGAGAGAGAGAAAGAGAGGGAGAGAAAAAGAGAGCGCGAATGAGAACGAGAACGAGAGAGAGAGAGAGAAAGTTTACTTTTTTCCTCTCAATGCAGTTATTGGTAAAAGAACCACTCAAACTAATGCAATAATACAATGCAGATATTATTGGTATAAAGATGCCTTATAACCCTTGGAAATATTATGGTATGGTAGTATATTGTGATATTATAGTATGAAACTAGATCACATCAAAATTATCTTTATTCCAGCTTTATGTAAACAATTTACCATACAACATGTAGGCCAAATAAATTATAAAGGAAATTAATAAAATAAAATACCAGAATGTTCTTGGTTTGTGTGTGCGCATGAGCCCTATGATGAATCGGTGCCCTGTTTTCTGGGCTTAAACTATTTTTATACAATGAACTATATATCTACAATGAAGTTAAAATGTTGGTAAAGGAAATGATACAATTCAGACGGGGATTTATGACCACTACACTATACTGTAAGTCAAACAGAATTAAATGTGTCTGGTTAAGTTTTAAGTTGCCATCTCTCATATTATGGGTTTGTAGAATGGCTACAAGCTGTGTTGCTTAAGTTTACTCTGAGACACGAACCATTTAAAAGCAGAACCTCACCCCACGTGTCAGCTCTTGGAGTAAAAAGAAAATAAGGAAGTGAGAGAGGTTTTTTTGACAACTTATATGCACGTTCAAAAAATTAAATAAACCCCCACAAACAATTTTTAAACCAATGTATCAGCCTTCTAAAAAAAATAGTTTTGTAGCTTCTGACCTCCGGTCTAGTTGTGGGATCAGAGAAGCAACCTTGATTTCTCCCCCACATCTGAGACGCCAGCTCTGGGTACACAGTTTCAGCACACAGCGCCACTTTCTGAGGGCAGTCTGATACATACACAGGAGGCCAGAAGTGAGAGGACACCAGCAGGTCGATGTGATCACGAGCAGTCTCTCCACGCACCAAGTATTTGGAGCCACACACCACCTGAGACAGATTCGGAGAGCTAAGTTTTATTATTCCATGATGTTTTCACTCTGAAACCTCTAATTTTAGAGGTTAGATGGCATGGGATTAAAGGAACTCAATACTTTTAGATACACGGATGTCGTGGCAGCAATACGCTAGTCCACCACCACGGTTTTCTATCATTCTAGGATGCGGTGATGCCTTTGACCCAGAACAGACACGAGGGAGGGGAGGCCAGGCATATTTCATGGGAATATACCCCAGCGTTGCAGTGATTGCCAGGGGTATGCAATATTAACAAAAAATTATATCTAAATATTTTCTGGGATATTTTGTCAGTAACTATAATAAGATTATACTTATTATATATATTAAGTAGATATTAGATATAATTTGTTGAGATATTAATTGTTGCTTACTGGTCCCATCAGTGGAAATACCACTAAAGTAAATTTGAATCTGCAGCTTTTCATGTTGTAAGGCACTTTTTGCTGAATGATTCCTTTAAGGTTAGCCGAGTGTGTTTTATGGTGGTGCCTTGGCTGGTTTAGTCAAAAAAGTCATTCATATATTTTTGTAGAAAATACATATTGCATACCAATAGCGACCACGACTGACTGTCACCCCGTTCGGAGTACATGCTTGACTGTGCTCTGTTAAATCTGGGAGAAACACCAGACCCTTCCTTAACCCTGACCAGGATAAGCAGGGACAAAAAAATGTCACCCAATAAAGGACCAATTATAGTGCTTTGCAGGTGGCCTGAGCAAGTGCCGCACTGTTAATGCAAACAAATGTCAGCAGTAAAATTCATCTCTGTGATTCTGTGGTAAACTCCATCTGAAAAGATGAGCACTACCTAACCTTTAATTAAAGTGGAATGAAAAGAGGCTATGCAAAGCTAGAGAGGTACTGCTGCTTTGTGTCAGTGTTTGAACCAAGGACAAATACTTGTGCTTGACAGATCTAGGATTATAAGGGGCCGATAAATAGAAATATCTTTATATTACAATGTAGATGCTCATGCAATAAATTCTTCAATTATTATCACTGCCCTGCTAAACTTAACTTAACTGTAGAGCAAGATTTAAGGACAAGAGAGCATAGTGTTTACTTACCTGGTGAGGGCAGACCTTGCTGAGTTTTCCAGCTGTTAGGTGCTGGGGTGGTTGAGCAGCTGTCGAAAGGCCATTTTGCAATATTGTGTAAATCAAACAGACAGCCTCCATCATCTCCTCCTGTCAGCAGAAGAAAACAAAGGACATCGTTACTTACCTAGCAACACTACATTTACTGGTCCAGTGTTAACCCTTAAAGATATGGGGCAATCTGGGCTTAAATACACATGCTTTTCATTTGGCCTGTATCTGCACCTACTGGGGTGGCTCGGTGGGTAGCACTGCTGCCTGACCTCCGTGTATGCTTGGGTTTACTCTGGGTACTCTGATTTTCTCCCACAGTCCAAAGACATACGTGTTAGATTAATTGGCATCTTTAAAGTGGCCCTTAGTGTGTGACTGTGTGCGTGTGTGTGCCCTACGATGGACTGACATCCCATCTAGGGTTGATCCTGCCCTTGCGCCCAGAGTTGGCACGTGGGCATCGGCTGGCCCGTGACTCAGTGTGGATCACTTTTTTAGGTACACCTCCTTGTTTCTACACTCGTCCATTTTACTTATCATATAAAGTAGATGCACTTTGCATGGACTTACAGACATTAATCCATCTCTTTCTCAACATACTTTGTTCATCCCCTTTACTCAGTTCTATATATGGGTCAGCACCCTCACAGATTATTTTTTTTTTTTATGTGGTGGATCATTCTCAGCACTGCAGTGACAATGATGTGATGGTGTTGAGTTAGTGTTTTTATGATATTAATTGATCAGACAGATCACAGTGCTGTTCCCTTTACACATCTACCAGACTGCTACGCCTTGCTCCAACAACTCAAAGCATACAAAACATTCTACCAAAGAATATTTAAAGGTTATTTATTTTGAAATGACCAAGTTAAATTCCGGCATTAATCCAACAGAAATAGACCAAAAGTGAGCAGTTCCTGTCAGGAAACCTACAAACATCCCATAGCTGAAGCAGGTCCTCCAGGAAGATGTGCAGGACTGTTTAGTTGCAGTTAATATAGCATATGGGGGTCATACTAAATACAGAACGTGAAAGGTTCCCTATTTACTTTTACCACTTGTGTGAACATCTGATTGTGTTTTATGGGATATTTAGGCAGACCTACTACAAAAAGTTCTTAAGGCTTCTCATATCGATTAATTGTAAAATAGTTTATAAATTATTTCACTCTAATTCATGCGTCTCTGATTCCTGTTTGTGTTGTGTGTGCTATCTATGCGTGTCCCAAGTTCGAATTTTGTTGCCAAACATACTCCAATAAATGCATCACGTCTTTTGTTAATTTATAACGAACACAATAAAATACTAATTTATCCCAATATGTACATTTCTATCTAACTTATAAACAAAAAAAACCCCACAATGAACTTTGAGTCATGTCTCTCTTAAATGTCAGTGAAGTCATGATGTCAAGTTAAATAGCAGCCACAATGTGAAGTAAACAAAACAAATAAGCAAACATAGAAATGGAACTGGGGTGTGTGAGGTGTGATTTTACAAGTTTATTGTGTTTACCTTGGTGCTCTCTAGGGTTGTGGGTATTCCACACTGCTTCAGCATAGACCGCAGCTCTTCCTCTGTGTGTTGGTTCAGCTGCTGTGGTTTCAAATAGCCATCATGAATCAAACGCACCAGCTTGGAAGGATCACCTCATAGACAAAAACAGAAAATTACACATTCATTACACCTCTTACTTTTTCTAAGTCTATAAAGGGGTGATTAATGAATCAATAATTGATCGGTAGTTACTGTGTATATTTCATTTTTTGTTGTAGTTACAAGTTTTTTCTCTTCACATTTTTTTTCCGGTCAAGGTTGTAGGAGCTCTGGCACAGATCCACAAGAGATGATTTCCCTCACACACCGTGCTTGCAAAAGTTTACGTTGTCACTGAACTTTGCAGATCTACAATTACATATTGTAGTCCATCTGTTTCTACATACTTTGTTAGTCCTCTTTACTCTGCTCATTAATGGTCCAGATCATCTGTTGCTTTACATTTACTATTAGTCATTCTCTAATCCTTCATCAGTGCTTACAGGATGTTGATGGCTATACATATTTGACTGGTGGACTATTTCTCCAGCAGCACTGCTGTGTCTGATCTCGTATTAGTCCTTCATACCACCATGTCTGAAGTCAGCCATAATTATACCACTGCCTAAAAAGACCAGCATTAGCAGCCTCAATGACTACAGTCCAGTCACTCTGACACCTGTTGTTATGAAGTGTTTTGAGAAACTAGGTAAATGTCACATCATGTCCAGCCTCCCACACTCAATTTAATTTGCATGTAGAGCTAACAGATCAACAGAGGATGCCATTGTAACAACACTCCACACCACCATCTCACATCCGGAACCGCAGGAATTCTTTGTTGATTTTGGTTCTGCCTTTAATACCACTGTACCTGATAGATTGACAGTGAAATTATTTTACACTGGACTTTTAGAGCACATTTGCTACTGAATTAGAGACTTCCTCTTTGACTGGGTACAGAGAGTTGCCTCAAGAGTTGCCTCAAGCCCTCAACACTGGATCTCCACAGGGCTGCATTCTGAGTCCACTGCTCTTTACCCTAAACACGTACGACTGTGACAACATCACAATCAAGTTCACGAATGACGCCACCGTAATTGGACTAATCGCTGATGGGGATGAATACAGAAAAGAGGTCCAAAGGCTGGTGAAGTGGTGTGCAGACAACAACTTGGTCATCAACACCTCCAAGACTAAAGAGCTTATTGTAGACTTCAGGAGGAGGAAGTCAGATCTGCAGCCAATCATGATAAATGGGGGATTAATGATTAATGTGGAGAGTGTGACTGGTTTTAAGGTCCTGGGCGTGTATATGGATGCAGACCTCCAATTGAATTTCAACACCTCAGCGGTCGTGAAAAAAGCACAGCAACGTCTCCTCCCAAGGTTTCTTCCTTCTATATTCAGTGAGTTTTTCCTTTCCACTGTCGGCATGGAGGCTTGCTCAATTTGGGATTGGCCTTTTAAGATAAAATAATATTGTAAAGCTGCTTTAAGACAATGCACCATTGTAAAGTGCTATATAAATAAATTTGACTTTGACTTTAATAAAGTCCATCCTGCTTCTGGTCATGCACAGTGATTGAAAGTTCTTTACCTTTGTGGGTTGTGCTGCTGGTGATCTTGTCCTTTTCAGTGTTTATGACCATAGCACTCCTCATTAACGGAGGGAAGAAGGGAGCAATGATGGAGGCATCAAACCGAGTGATGGAGACACTGGAGGGAAAGGCACACTGCTCCAGAGCCTCATTCTCCATCGCTAGCCAGAACTCATCCACCTGCACCTCATCTGAAGCCTGGAACTCGGGCCACGTAAACTTTAGATAGACACATCGGTTAGTTTTTCCATAAAAATACACTTTGATAAGGGTTATCCTACCTAAACTATGGCGATCAAGTAACATATTCAAACATAGATTAGCAAACTCTGGCACTGAACATAGCACTAGGCCATTTTTGTGAGCAGTGTATTATCTATACCTATTAATTACTTCTTTTGAATTAACTTTTTCTACATTGTACATTTCTACATGAGATAACAGGACTAATACTATTTTCAGATCAGATGTGCATTTCATATTAATATGAAACATATTAATAATCATAAGAACATATTTTGATTTATTCCATTTGAATGTTGACATACATATTAATCTACACATGCTAAGTGGTAG
>JAUZSU010130353.1:0-16848 GCA_034780255.1 Parotocinclus maculicauda
GGTACTTTAGGATTTGGTCCGAATAAGCGGCTGGTCCCATTAACCGGTGGTCCAATTAACCGGATTCGACTGTAATAAAATTCTTTAAGGTTCATAGACTATTTATATGTTGTTTTTCAATGCATTGAGTCAAACCTTTAAATCTTAGCTCCTGAATTAGTGCCACTTTTGGTAAAGATTAGGAAATGTGGTAATCATTAACCTATTATCTTAATATACACGCATTAACTAAAAACACACCCAGATAGAAATGTCAGAATTGTAGAAATGCTTCCTGGTGTGCAGGATGTACAGAACCAGCAGAAAAATCTGGGGGAAAATCTTCCACAAGGCATGGAATCTGTTTGACTCCAATGCCCAACTGTATCACACTTTGTATCCAGGCTAAAGGAGGCTCAACAGGGTACTAGAGCCTCTTTTCAATAGAACAGTTTTCTCTAATAAAATAATCAGTTTGCTCTTATATTGCAATTACTTACATAAATCATCATTACATTCACACATTAAGTTTTATTTTATTCCAACAACTCCTTCTTAGGGCAGCACAGTGGCTCGGTGGGTAGCACTGCTGCCTCACAGCAAGAAGGTCCTGGGTTCAATCCAGGAGCAGGAACCTGGAGCGGCCTGGTTGCTTTCTGTATGGAGTCTGCATGTCCTTCCCATGTATGCATAGGTTTACTCCAGGTACTCCGGTTTCCTCCCACAGTTCAAAGACATGTGTCTTAGGTGTATAGATATTACCTTATTTTGCCAATAACACACCAATTCTGGAGGTGACTAAACTCTTTAAAAAAAAAAAAATAGAAATTCAAGAAATCACTATTTTTTTTACTTTCACCGGATGTTTCTGGTAAAAGCAATACTACATATTGTGCTCATATCAGCTATATTTATTGTTAACGAATTAATAAACTAAAAATACACTTACACCACTCTTGAACTCTTTGTTCAATCTTCTTTAACAAATAAAAGTATTGTAATAATTTCTCGACTTAAGAATTATTCACTGGTGCTGTAAATTGCCCGTGAGAAGTATTTAAGTGATTATTACGTTATTATGCATACCGTCCACATACAGTCCACAACACTGAAAGCAGGAGTGGAGTGATATATGTGTGAGGGAGACAGAAACTGGGCAGGGACTGAAACCTTTTCAAACACAAGTGAATCGTGTTCATATCACATACTGGACATATATACTTTTGGACATGTGAAATCAGTTTTTGAAACTGAACTGGTTCATATCTAGAAGACTTACTGTAGTGTGGTTTGTTTAAATAAAAATCGGTTCTGGTTGATAAACTTTTCTGTTTTTATAAGCTGCAATATTTTGAACATTCATACATAAAAATCAAAAGTTTTATTTTTTATTTATTTGTGTATTAACACTGCCTGCTATCATCTTATGTTGTTGTGTTCTTCATAGAGATCTTTTGCATATACATGCACACAGTTTGCATTTTGGCTTAGGGCACAAGCTAAAGCTTTCCCTTATGACTTCCTCTCCTTGCTGAAAGATGGACACCTGTCTCACTTGTTTGTTTGGCAGAAAATAGGCATCAGTGGCGAGTGTTCACTTTCCTTAGGAATCCACACACACACTCATGTTGCATCCAGTGGCCTCGCTCACTCTCATTCACTTTCACACCCACTGCACCTGTGACAGTCATCATCCCCTCTCCTGCCATGTGCCGAGAGCCCAGCTGCCTGTTAGTCCTAAAGCAGCAATGCCACCTCCTTGTGGGCCCCATCTGCCAGTCCTGACCCCCCTCCCCCACAATCCTCTGGCTTCCCAGCTGAATTTAAACCTGCTCGCCGTTTCTCGTGTATATCCACTGAAGCATGGCTTGAGTTGCGCCTGAAATCTAAACTAGTCTAGTACATTTCTTGTCCCTCCCATAACCACTGAGCTATGTCCGTATGTCCGAAACTGGACCCCTAGTTCTCCCCACCCACTTCACCTTGCTTGGCCTGAGGAGTGCCTAGTCCTGTCTTCTGCACATAAACACGTCATGTAAATGGTTCAAGCCCTGCTTGGGTAAATATTTCTGTAGCAGTTACTTGTCAAAAAATGATGTGACCCTCACTGAAATGAGATTCCACCTAAGCAGACAGAGATTACCCTCTCACCTCTCTCCTTCCTGCTCCACCCTGCATCTGTTGCAAAAGCAGAAAACTGTAGGATATTGACAGATTATTATTCATGCATGTAGATATTATTCACAAAAAAGTCAACAGAGCGCGTGCTTAACTGTCATTGGCATGCGCATATTTACTGATTACGCATTGATTGTGAACATATTTTGACAAGTAATTCATGCATACTTATTACAGAAAATGTATATGTTACAAGCTGGTAATTCCATAATATTTATGCAACAAACCTCTTATACATGTAAGATGTAAAAGGATAAGATTTTTTTTTCTGTTGGCTTATGAGCAGTCATCTTGCATATCAACATGTACAGGTATGTGCCAATTTACGTAATCTTTGTTAACTGACTATTACGAGACTGACTAGTAACAATGTAACATTATTCCTGTCGCAAATAGCCATTGCCGCTGAAAATGCATGGTAATCAGACATTAAAATGGTCACAAAGTGTATTCTTTTATTGTGATGTAAATATAATGGGTATTTTCACAAGAAAACTGTGTGCAAACAATACCTAAATGAAACTGAGTGGAACACTACCATGTACACAGCATCTGAAGCCTAAACGGTTATAAATATTACTCCCTCCAGGAAAGAAACTGTTCTTTAGTTACGAATTTATTTCTACCTCCTTGACCTCATCAGATTTACCATTGAAATGTTTGAATATATTAGAATGTACAGAATAAACGCACATTAACAGTCACACTCACTGTAGGAACAAAATGCTATATAAACATTGCAAGATGGTCATACCTCGCTGGCTGCACACATCCAAGAGGGAATGAGTCCATTTAGGGAAACACTCATTTTCAGAACAGGAAATGCAATATGAAATTTTGAGCACATAAGACCTTAAAGTACAATCTTTTTCATTTCGTATGACTTCCCAGCAGAGAATTCTGAACTCAAAAATATCCCTATGTGATGCATTGTGTAATGTTTTGTAGTTAAAACTTAAAATAAATTAAATAAAAACTGCAAACAAAATGTTAAAGTATGACATTATGAAGTTAAAATACACAAGCTAAACTTTTTTTATTTGTCCAGCAGTTTGAACGTTTGAAGATAAAAGACAGGGTTTCCTATTATTATTTGTCAGAATTGTTAAGACCTCGGTTGTTAAAGTGGACAGATGTTGATGTCGTAAAATGGCACTGACCTGTATTTCCAAAAAACGAAACAATTTATCAGAACCATTTGTTTTCCTTTTTTAGAATCTTCAGTAGATTTAATTTTAGCAGATAGCAGAGACTCTTAGCCAGGCTGATACAATTCGATACAACCTTATATAACAAATACAATCCACAATTAGACAATTACAATCCAAGGACCTGCACATCAGTGTCACTTTGTCAGATGTGGGATTTGAACTCTGGATTTGCTGATCCATGATTCAGTACCTTAACCACTAAGCCGCTATAGTGTCTACCTATTCCCTAATTCGATAGCCCATCAGTGCTGAGAACTGAGTTTGAGGTTTGGTGTGGCCTCAAGCTTGCTGCAAAAATACAGGTTTCCATGTCTGAGTGAAGAAAAGTCTGGCTAGTGATCATCTCTCTCCCTTCTATATCAGCAGTCATGTTTGTCATACAGGGAGCAGGAAGAGATAGCCGAGGAATATGGTAAACCAGATTTATTTATTAATAATATTTACAAATATCTAGGCACAAATGCCTATTTGAGCTAGCCTCTGACAATGGGGAAGTGAAAAACAGTTTTGAAAAAGCGGCCCAAAGATGTTTTGTGAGATTTAATCTAAGTTTAACTAAGTTTTCGGCCATTGAAGTCAACTGCCTTCTGCAGAGAAGACATTTGGTGACTTTGAGTTGCACTTGTTGGTCTGCAGCTCTTTCCTTGGTGGAGGGGTGGACTGGGAATTGGAAATGGAAATGATATGCCCCATCAATTTTTCAGGTAAAAAAAATATTTAGGTGCAAATTTGTAGACTGAACAAAAGCCAGTCTGTCATGTAGCTTAGTAAGAATTACAGCTGTGTAGCCCCATCTCTATCAGACACAGCTCAATCATGCCGGTGTGACACCCAACACATTCTAAAACTGAAATACTGAATTCCAGTCGACCTTCACTATCTGACTGTAGAATAGAATATTGAAACAAATTTAGAAGTTTGACTGAAAATCAGTATTATTTAAGACCTGCTAAAGTTAAAGTCTGTTACACATGACGTGAAAAAGTGACACAGTATTGCAAAATATTAAAACTATACAAACCAGCTGCTACGCATTTATTTTATTTGATGATTGTTATTAATTATTATTTTGTTGCTTTTACTTTGAATTCATTATGAATTTTTAATAAAAGCAATAATCTGTGATTACGAGGAAAAGAGGGAGCAACAGAGGGCAAAGGAACATTTAGACAAAAACACCTTGTTTATTTACTCAGTCTTGCAAATAAAATAACGTCACATTTTCACCATCCAATATATCGGGTTTGGTGTGGAAGATAACCATTATTTTACCTGAGATATAATGAATTTACTGCCATCCTTGTAAATCAGACAAAAGAAATCCCGTTTGGGGTGTAACAGCCTTAAGGCTTAATATTAAGCCAGGATAATTATACATATGTGATTCGAACTCAAGGTTGCACTGTAATAGTGTGAGGTTTGTCATTTCATTTACTCCTGCCTCACCGGTATCTATTTCAAGTTCACACATATACACATCTTCATTATCCATACACACTGATACACTTTACAAACTCTTCTGTGCAGCCTCCTATTCGCTTTCTATGGGCTCTCTTCAGACTCTACCATACTGTAGCATTTCAGTGAATCAAACAACCATGGCACGTCTCGATTTTTTTATTCTGGTAATCATGCACTATTTCTGGTTCTCTTTAGATGCCTGTGTGTTCATACTTCTTGAAGGGAATCTGTAACAACAGTAGCTGCCCATACAGCCATGTCTATGTGTCTCGCAAAGCAGCCGTATGTCAAGACTTTGTCAGAGGCTACTGTCCTCAGGGAGAGAAGGTAACACGTTCACTCAACACTGTAGCACATATAACTCTCTACACACACACACACACACACACCAGAAGTGCTTCTGGCACATACTCAATCCTTTTAGGTCACTTGCTTAAATGGTGCCATGATGACAGTTATGAAAAACTGGCTGAGTCTGTTATGTCATACAACCAAGATATTACGTTTCTCAGTAACTGATTCTTATGGAGTAATACAATTTTTGTTAACAATTATAATCATCACGTTTTAGTCATTTGATTATTATAAATTGTATATGAATTGTTTATTTTTTTGCGACTTGTTCGTCTGGGGTTAAATGCCCAATTTCAGTATACTGTTGGGGCCAAAAGTTTGAGTCCTAGTAAAAATTCCTGCATGGGTCTATATGAAGGATTCATACTGCTCCAGGGTATTGATTGAAAACAGCTAAAATTCTTAGTGACAACTTCTTGAATACCAAATAAGATCAAAGAGGTACTGATTGTCATGGACTTTCCTCCACAGTCACTTGATCTAAACCCCACCGAGCATTTACGAGGTCACTTGTAGACACACAAGACAGAGAATTTAAGCTGGGGATTACAGTCTGCTTCATATGGTCAATATGAATGTAGATCACTGCAGAGGTTATGCACTTCTTTTAATTTAGCAAGTCAGCAAAAATCAGATTTGGTAACCAGACTCCATAATATTGTACCAGTTTTGTCCTAAGATTTTTTGACTACTCCCTTGAACAGTATTGACCTACAGGGAACAGAGATGGTATGAGAACTAAATTAATTCTGTCATTTCCTTATACTCTTTGCTTATACCTGTGCGACACTAATACCATCACATAAACACATTAGCACTTGAGATAGCCACTTGTACATACTGGTATGTACTTAATGAAATGAGTATTTAAATATTTATTAAAAAGATATTGTGCTACTATCAGAACTACCAAGAAGAATCCTAAGCACCTATAGCTGGATAAGATAATCTCTGAAATGCTATAAATGTAAATGTTGTGGCCATCACAATCTCTTAACTGCTCTGTTAAATAATTCGCAAAAAAATGTTGTGTTGCATTAAACAAGATAAGACATGATGAAAATAACATTATTGAATTATTCAAAAGTAATAAATACATTCTGCTGAAGTTTAGATTGTCTGCATGTGTAACTGGTTATTACTAGTTTAACATCTGCAGAGTCAAATATATTCGAGCAAAATGCCATTGATCTCTATTTACATAATCAAAATTGAAATTGTTGCTTTTGCTACTGGAATTATGGAATATGCTTTGAAACCATCAGATATTTCCCACTCCTATTCCAATGATTTTAATGAAATGTCTAGCTAATTGATATAAAACTATCTACTATATAGCTATAACATAATTCTCTAATGCTTCATTTACTGCATATCCGTGCTGTCAGTTGTCAGTGTACACTGAATGTCACACCTTTATATCAAGTATGGTATGACTATCACAGATTGTGTATGCTGATCTTGTTTGTTGTGTTGCTGATTTATTAGGCAATAAATCAGAATGGACAGCATATGTTGATCAGTGATTAATAGTGACACTTCTGGAAGTTCTTACGTCAGAGGTAATTTCTTCACTTAACAAAGTCCAAACACAATGGTACTGAAGTGACACTACTTTCATTAATTATTTTAATAGCCGCTTAAAGCAATTCAGGGTCTAACCTGAAATATCCCCTAATTCTTGTGAACAGTGTATGAGCAACTTTTACCACTTGCACCTGTCTTTCATATTTCAAAAAAACTTTGGGAAGCTCAGGTCAAGCTACACTGTATTGCCAAAATTTGCTCACCCATCCAAATTATCTAAATCGGGTGTTCCAATCTCTTCCACTTCCACATGTGTATTTACATTAATCACCTAGGCACGCAGACTGTTTTTTACAAACATTTGTGAAAGAATGGGTCAATCTCAGGAGCTCAGGAAATTCCAGCGTGGGACTGTGATAGGATGCCACCTGTGCAACGAATCCAGTCGTGAAATTTTCTTGCTTCTAAATATTCCACAGTCAACTGTCAGCTGTATTATAAGAAAATGAAAGTGTTTGGGAACAACAGCAACTCAGCCACGAAGTGGTAGGCCACAAAAGCTGATGGAGCGGGGTCAGCGAATGCTGAAGCGCATAGTGCAAAAAGGTCACCAACTTTCTGCAGTCAGTCACTACAGACCTTTAAACTTCATGTGGCCTTCAAGATTAGCTTAAAAACAGTGCGCAGAGAGATTCCATCGTCGAGCAAATGCATCCAAGCCATACATCACCAAGTGCAATGCAAAGCGTCAGATGCAGTGGTGTAAAGTACACTACCACTGGACTCTAGAGCAGAGGGGGCACGTTCTCTGGAGTGACGAATTATGCTTATCCATCTGGCAATCTGACGGACGAGTCTGGGTTTGGCGGTTGCCAGGAGAACGGTACTTGTCTGACTGCATTGTGCTCAGTGTAAAGTTTGGTGGAGGGGGGAGTAATGTGTGGGGTTGTTTTTGAGGAGCTGGGCTTGGCTCCTCCTGAAAAAACTCTGCTTCAGCATACCAAGACATTTTGGACAATTCCATGCTCCCAACTTTGTGGGAAGAGTTTAGAGCTGGCCCTTCCTCTTACAACATCACTGTGCATCAGTGCACAAAGCAAGGTCCATAAAAACATGGATGGCTGAGTCTGGTGTGGATGAACTTGAGTTGCCTGCATAGAGTCCTGAACTCAGCCCGATAGAACACCTTTGGGATAAATTAGAGTGGCGACATAGGCTTGCTCAAACTGGGATTGGCCTTTTTTGGATGGTATACTGTTGTAAAGCTGCTTTGAGACAATGATCCATTGTAAAAAGCGCTGTATAAATAAATTTTGATTGATTGATTGACTGAGAGCCAGGCCTTCAGTATGTGCCTTCATAAATGTGCTTCTGGAAGAATGGTCCAAAATCCCCATAAACACACTCCTAAACCTTGTGGACAGCCTTCCAAGGAAAGCTGAAGCTGTTCTAGCTGCAAAGGGTGAACCAACGTCATTTTGAACGCTATGGATTAGGAATGGGATATCACTTAAGCTTATATGTGAGTCAAGGCAGGTGCAAATACTTTTGGCAATAGAGTGTATGTTGAACAAGATTTAAAGGATTAAATGCAACAAATTGTAATAAACGGGAAATACACTAGTTCATATTTACATTATGAACACAAGCTGTTCATCTGAAAGGGTAATCAGACAGTTAAAAATTCCAATTTATACTATCAAACTTCTGTATTAGAATTTGCCTGTAGATAGTCCTCATTTTAAGATAGAAGTTAAAGAAAACATACATTAAATTTAATGTATTTATATTAAATATTTTAGTCAATACAACACAATACAATATAATGCAGTATATTATTATAGACAATATTTAACATAGTGTAGACTACTCTAAACATGTGATTTAATAAAATACTTCAAATACTACATTAATCTTCAGTTGGGCTAAATCGTAAACGTAAAGCTTAGTTTATTATGAAGTATGTAATAATACTGTATTGAAAGTGAAAAAAACAAAAACGAATATTGTTGCTATAACAACTTGTTCTCACTACATTTCCCAGCACTCATCACTCACGCCATGTGACACTATACGTCACGCACTGCTGATTTTCTTATTTAGAAAAGAGAGAATTCATGCACATGCCCAATCAGCCAATTACATGGCAGCAACTCAATACATTTAAACCTGTAGACGTAGTCAAGATGACCTGCTGAAGTTCAAACCAAGTAATTGTGCAGAGATTGAGACATTATTGACCAGAAGTTAGAGTTTCTGCCAAAATTTCAGCTGTGGGCTGCATTTTGTTGCCTTGTACTTGTACAGAGCAATGACAATAAAGTTGAATCTATTTATTATTTATATATTTTATTACTTATTGTACTTCGTAGGTTTGTATTAGGTGTAAGTGGTACTGGATGAATCTAAATACTATAAATGTTAAAGTCTCTCATAAGGTGACACATTTTTTGCACATTCACAAATGCCTAGGCACGCTTAACCTAACGATTGCTTTCTGTATCACGCTCGTACGCATCACACAGTTTCATCATGTACGTTTCAAAGACGGCCTGTTGTGCTTTGCCTTTTATGTTCTAATTATTTTGTGCTTTCTTTGTTTATTTAAATCTGCCTTTCCCACCATCACTTATCTTTGTCTCTTTATTCTTTCCTTTTTTTGTTTACTACATTTCTTCATCTTTGACTTCCTATCGTAACAAATGCATTCTCTCACTGTCAGGGCTCATTTAAATATTTGGGGTGAAACGCGAATATATAAAGAGAGATATTAATATTTATTCTATTAGCCGAAGTGCTTAGGTCTGTAATTTTGCACCGTCCCAAAAGCACTGTCTCAGATATGATGGATAGCATGCTGTAATTATGGACGTGAAAAACTGCTGATGACAGCAGTACAGGCGAGGGGCCAGCGATGGATATGCCAGCAGAGCAAGGGTTAAAGCGCACTCTCATCCTCTCCATTTCTCTCCCCCACTTTTTTCTTTCTTCTTCTCTCATTCATTGAGTTTACTGTCTGTCTCTCTGTCTCCAGCTCACTGTCTCCGGCTCACATGCTCGTATCTTTTGTGTCTGGTTCACATCATCTGCTTCTCTATCTGTTTCTGCAGCTCACACCATCTATTTGTCAGAACCTTACACCATCTGTCTGTCTTTTGCCAGGGCTTGCTGCAGCCTGTTCTCTGTCTGTGTTTCACGCTTTCTGTCTCTCTGCAGCCTACAGTCTGTCTCCACCTCAAACTGTCTGCCAGTGACGTGCACAGTCTGTCTCACAGCATCTCTCGCTGTTTCTGTCTTACACTCTGTCTATCTATCTGTAGCTGAAAATGTATGTCTCTGTTTCGGTCATAGATTGTCTGTCTGTTTCCGTCTCATGTTGTCTGTCTTTTTGTTTGATCTCTTTCTGTCTGTCTTTCTGTTTACATCTGATGCTATCTCTGTCTCACACCGTCTGTCTCTCTATCTATCTCTACAGCTCGCACTCTGTCTTTCTGTTTCTCTGTCTCTGTGTCTGTAGTTCTTACGATATGTAACTGTTTTTGTCTTACCCTGTCAGTCCACACCACGCACTGTATATCTCTCTGTCTGCAGCTCACACTCTCTGCCTCTTTTTTTCCGTCTCACGCTAACTGTCCTCTCTATTACTCACTCTGTCTGTCTCTCTTCATCTACCTCACCTTGCTCACTCTGTTTCTGTCACTCATTTCTGTCTGTCTTGATGCCCTGCAACCTGCATCATCTGTCCTTCTGTTTCTATCTCAAACCATTCATCTTTCTCTCTGCATCTTTCTCTCTCTCTGGCTTTCTGTCTGCAGCTTTCATTGTCTGTCTGTCCGCAGCTCATACAGTCTCTCCGTTGTGTCTCACACCATCTATCTGTCTGTCTGCAGCTTATACTGTCTGTTTGTCTGCAGCTCTCACTGTCTGTCTGCAGCTCATATTATCTCTGTCTTCACCTTGCACCTCATGCCGTTTGAGTCTTTTGCACTTTACACTTCCTTTGTCTTTTCTCAGTTTAATCCGCCACTGTGAATTTCAATCATTGACCATCTTTTTGACAATCATCATCTCTTCTAAGCATCTGTCTTTTCCCTTCTGCACTCTGATACCATTGTTTCAGTTCTGTTTTCAAAACATGTTGCATAGTCTGCTCCTAACTCCCTTTCTCTCTCTCTCTCTCTCTCTCTCTATCGCTCTTTCTCTCATGCACTCTTTCTCGCGCGCTCTCTCTGTAATGTAAAATTGTGAAATGTGCTGACTCGTTCTGCTTTGTGGCCAGCAGAAAGCTCTTCTAATAGGCCCTAGAGACTTTCCAGCCTACCTTAAATCAAGTGGAAAATTGTTAACTTGTGCTGGTATAAAGATGTTCCATCCACTTTTCCTTTTTTCCATGTATCTCTTTTCCTCCTTTTCAATGCTTTTATGTAAATGAAAATGTATGGCAGAACCCACCGCAATGGTCCAGGTTTTTGGTTTTCACGCCTTTTTCTGTAGCAACTCACATTACAGTTAATGAGCCTTCTCTTAGTCTCCATCTAACAACAACCTTATTCTTTTTTATTTGCTTCACAACCTGGTTCAGTGAATGTATTATGCCTCTCTGACTTCTCGTTATCATAGATACAGTAAGTGTTTTGCACTCTGGTACAAGCTCTACCCCTTCAACTCAACTTTTATAACATCAGGAGTTTTACGTTCTTTTATACTAAAAACGCAGAGCTTAACCAGGTTGCTTGTTTGAGTAATGATCCAGCTTTGAAGCCATTCATAAAAGTCCTGATACAGAGGTAATAAAAAGTATAACAAAGCATACACAATTAATTTATAGTAATCTGAGAGTGTGTTTTCATGTGCTTAACAATCCAGTAGCTGCATTTTCGATAATTGCTACATGCACTTGAGTAGATAATGGGAGACCTCTGGGTTTACAGGACTTTGGTAATAATTAGATTTCCACATGTTGCAACCAGTCAAAAAACGTCACCGAAAGTTGAGAGGTAAATTATCAAATTCTTTACTCTGCAAAGTGTTTGATGGCCGTTTTAACGAGTTCTGCTTCTAATTCCTCGGTTGTCAGATCCCGCAATTTAATTTTGCGCCAGATCTATGTAAATAAGCTCAGAAGAAACTAAATCTCTAAGAATAAGAGGATCTTGCAACTTGCATGTATGGGCAGACTGTGTAAGCCGATTGAAACTGGGTAATTGTAAACTGATATACATGCACTGAGAAATCAATTTACTGAACTAAAATCCAGCTTTCTTTATCAGATTACTTAATATGTTTTCTAGATCAGTGTATGTTATATACAGTTCATGATCACTTCAATAATCAGATACCTGCAGAAATCCAGCTACGATCGGATTGTTAACTGCATAAATTAACTTAGTGTTTCAGATACTTCAGTTTGTTTATCAACAATGTCTTCTCACTTGATACCTGATACCTCATTCTTGCTGAGCGGCTCAGAAATTACTTACTAATGGGACTGTTTCTTTCTGGGCACAACTAGCTCATTTTGTAACTTTTGACTGTTAATATCATCTTAATTTTTCTAATGTATTCTTTATACCATACCCAGTAATCTAATAGCTGTGGTTTAACACATGAGCTGACCAGATCAAAGGAACAAACTTATACTTGGGTGTACACACACTAGGCCGTCCGTACCATGCCTGAGCACGTATAAGTCATTTACATTTACATTGACATTGATGTCATTTGGTAGACGCCCTTATCCAGAGCGACTTACAATGAATACAATCTTACAATCCAAGCAATTATGGGTTAAGGGCCTTGCTCAGAGACCCAGCTGTGGAATAGGTGGGATTTGAACCCTGGACCTTCTGGTCCATAGTCCAGTACCTTAACGACTAGACCACCACAGTCCCAATTTACGATTTGTTTTACTAGCGTGATCGTCCTGTACTGTACCCGGGAGTGGCTAGCCGAACTATTCTTGGGCATGTCTGAACAGCTGGGCGTGGGTGTTGTTTAGTTGGATAAAGTGTGATCTCTAATCATGTCAGAGCACGGAACACAACATCAGCTGCTTCAGTAAAAATCCTCTTATACGTGCAGCACATAAATTGCTGCTTTGCATGATCAATAGAGATGTTCAGTCTTTAAATAAATGTGTATGAGTTTGCTCTTACACTTTGATCATTTACTTGATCATTTACTTATTTGTAAGCACGACCAAAATGACTCCAAAACGACACAAAATAGGTACAAACATAAAGTATGTTTATACTGTGCAAACGAATCTCTACTCCACAAAAAATACAATTGTGATGACGTAAGTGTACTCGGGCTCAGAACATTTATGTTCATTGTGAGCTCAGGCCTAAAGTGCGGTGGAAAGGGAGGGGAACAATTGTGCTCTGGAATGGTACAAGGCAACCAGGCAGGTTGTGAGTACACCCTAATTAATGGAAACACTGTAATTACATATTTGCCCCATATCATAATAATAATGATGATGATGATGATGATGATGATGATAGTGATAGTGAACAGTTGATTCCAGTGGAAAAAATTCCAAACAGATTACGTAGTACAGTGAGAGTGACCACTTGATAAGTTTATTTAAAATAATAAACAATAAAAAAAAAAAAAAAAAAAAAAAATATATATATAGTATATTTGCATTTTAACTTTATGCAATTCACTTTTACAATAACACAATTCTTAGTTAAATGGATAGGTTTTGGGTAAAATCTTCATCAGCCCACTGGTGATGTACAGATGAGCAATGCTTTAAATGGACATCAGTCAAACTAGAAACAAATCAGCATTCAACTAAAAAAACACAAAGTACCTGAGTGCTTCTCAGAGATGGGCTGAAATTGCAATCGACTGAGCTCAATACAGAGGGATTTAGCAAATTGGAGCAATTAGCCATGAGCATGGTGAGTGATGATGTTGTCTATAGGATGATGTAGGGCGTATTAGGGCCAAGACTCACAAACTGCGATAATCTCGTCCCCGTGAGACGATATGCATGGCTGTATGCATGTTGTTGTGTGTTGCTTCTCCTAAGACTTGTGAATCTTATACTTGAATAACATTAAAATGTTTAATATTGTAGAGGTACAGAATGCATCCGTTATTCATACAGAAGCAAAGGAACCTCTATTCCACACACTGAATGCTCCTGATCTGCCATTATTGATCATATAGATCTAACTCGTTCAAGCTTCCTCTTCTTCAGAGATTGTTTGAAAAAGGAAAACAAGTAGCAAACGCCTTTAGAACATGGACAAACAGTTTTTCTGACTTTTATGTAAGCTGCTGTTTGCAAAAATGTATTTAACTCTGACACTGCATGCAACTTTTACTTATTCTTACCTGGGTTGTTGGATGATGTATCTGTGTAGCTTTTTGAGTTTCCTCTGGGCACACGTCCATGCCAGTAGGTAGACTGGCTACTCTAAAGTTTCCTTAGGTTTGAATAAGTGTGAATTTGTACAGTAGTGATAGAACCAATCAGCCAATCAACCCCTTGCCCCCGACATTCCAAGGATAGGCTGCCGATTTATATTTTCGTTTACAAACATTTATTAGACCCCCTATCCAGAGGTTCTTGCAGCTAAGTTAAAGGTTTCAACTTGAGTAAAGTGTTTTCAATATGCTCAAGGCTTCAACGTTGGCAGATTTGTTGGGTTGGGATTTGAACTTGAATACTTTCAATTAGTACAGCAGAGTCTTTTTCACGGACCCATCTGTAGTGTTGTAGTAATCAAGTCTTGGGATAAGGTGGACTCAAATTACTGTCGAGACCAATCGACTCCAATGCTTTTGTCTTAGGTAGCGTTAATTATAAATGTAATTTTTTTTATGCAGTTATAGAAAATCAACAATTCGAATAAATCAGTGCTTCCTTCTCTACATTCCTATAATAATATATTATATTATATATATTATATTATATTAATAATATATTATATTTATTAATAGTATAATATATTATAGCTAAAATCGTATAACACTAATGAAACATAATTTAGATTTGTAAAAAGAAATGCTGAATATGCAGTCATTATAACTAATAGGAAGACAGTTTAAACTTATTATTATAAAACTGCTGACTTTGCTTGGATGGATGATTTTTCTAGTCGACAATAGAGTTATTCAGAATGTGAAATCCTGTTCATTTACATAGTTAGCATTTTAGATCATATCTCAGTTGTAATGAACATAAAATTCCCTAATATAAATTATTGACTGATGTCATGGTGTTTTAATTCTCAGCTTTTTTTAGATGATGATTTTTTAAAATCGCATTACTGGTCAAATAGATTTTTTTTACTTGCTACTAATAACACCCCAGGAACTCCGCATCCATTTTGTTGGAAACACTAAAAGCATATATAAGGGAGGTTATAATTTTTTATACACAGCATAAAAAACAATATAAGAAATTGAAAATGGATGATTTGATTAGAAACATCTCTCATTTTGATAATCAATATGTGGTTTCCCTTTCAATGGATATCTATAAACAAAGGCTTATTTTGCTAGCAGAGTTTGATGTTTTGGCAGCTGATGAGGCACCAGATTTATTATTTAAATCTAGATCTAATTATTTTGAATTTGAGGACAAGGCCAGCAAAGTTTTGGCTCATCGGCTACAGCCCTCTTCAACTTCTCGTCATATTGTTAAAATTCTAACAGCTTTGAGAATCACAAAGAATACTGTTAACATTAAAATAATGAATTTAGACAATTCTATAGCACATTATGTACATCTAAATTAAAGGCTGATGCTAATGATTTTGAATGCTTTTTTGACCCATTGGAAATTCCTTTGTTGGATCCTGACTTTAACAATTTAGAACTGTCTCAGGAAGATTAAAACTGGTAAAAGTCTGGGCCCCGATAGGTATTCTAAATGCAGACTGTAAATAAATAAGACTCGTATTTATTTATTATACTCATATAATTTGTTTGTTATTATATCAGGTTACAAATTAAATCTTCCCCTGGTTTATGCAGCATGGGAATACTTACATAATTTACCTTTTAAAGTTGCTAATCATAGCTTTTGATATTTAGGTATCCTGGTGACTGATAATATTAGAAATTTTTACAAGGCAAATTTCATTTCACTTCTAACAAAACTAAAGAAAGATTTTAATTGATAGTCAATATTAAACTAGTAAAAATGTATCAGAATCCTTAGCTGCACAAATTAACACCTTTAAAATGAATGTTCTTGGTAAATTCCTTTACTTATTTCAGTGTATACCACATTTTTAACCTAGAGGTTTTTTCACAAATTGGATTGTATTATTTTAGTGGAGTTATTATGGAACAAAAATAAAGCAAAACTGTGGAAGCAACTTGTACAGAGTCCCAGGGAACTTGGTGGTATCGCTTCACCTTTTTTCATATTTTATTTCTGTGCAGTAAACCTATAAACCTTATACAGTACTGGTTCTAATACAGTGCTCACAAAAATTAGATGATATTTTAAAATGAATGTGAAGCAGTTAAAAAAGGATGCATTTTATATTATTGCATTAAACAAGATCATCAGAAAAGCAAATGAAAAGTCAAAGAAATGTGTTTGAGTACGCAAATTTTATGGTTAAAAACTTAATTATGGTTATTGAATAGTAAGTGACATATTCATGGGATGAACAGCAGCATGTCAGACTGGACGAGAGTACCCCACATTTACTGTTCAGTAGGGTGTATGGTCACCCAAGACTGCCAAAACACACTGGCAGCATTGGGGCATGGACAGGATCAGATTGTTCAGCAGTTCTTGTGGGATCCTCCCACGCAGGGAATTTGAGTTGCGGGAGGAAATCTCAGATGAGCAGTGGAGTTTGGCACTGAAAAATGTTCACAAATTATTAATTTGCGCTCTAAATGGCTTTATATAATGTAAAATAAAGTTGAGCTAAAGTTAAACTCTCACCCATAACAATATAGACCCGATATGTGACAGATGTCATCATGTCCAAGCTGACCATCTTCACACATTCTGGTGTTGCCCCACTATTCCCATCAGAGATTTTTAAATCTTTATCAGAGATGATGCAAAAAGTCTTTTAAGCCCAATGACCTCACTGCTTTTTTTGGGATCAGCCCCCAAATTGTCCCTGCTTAAGATTAGATTTTGAAAATT
>JAUZSU010130363.1:0-16846 GCA_034780255.1 Parotocinclus maculicauda
TCTCTCTCTCTCTCTCTCTCTCTCTCTCTCTCTCTCTCTCTCTATATATATATATATATATATATATATATATATATCATATATTTATTTATTTATTTATTTCCCATTGCTTTTTACTCTTTTTGCTTGTGACAGGCTCTTTGGTTTTCTGAGCTAATCCAATAAAATATGTAAATGGAGCGTCAGGATTGTGACAGAGTGCGGCGGAGGGGAAACACGGCCTACATGGGCTGACACGCGTGTGCAGGGCGTCATGCGATGTGAACATCACACTCAGTCCTCTGTTCGTGTCCAGCAAGCATGTGATTAATGCCGGTGATGCATCGAAGATCTGACCAGAAGTCTGACTTTTTTTTTATATGTATGATATGTAAATGATATGCATGTAAAGTCCTGTATGTGGACGTTTCAGTCAAATGACATGTTTTATTGATGTTTCTGAATGAAAAGGTGTTAAAACACACCACTGTATCAAGTACTGTGGTAATGATAAAAAGACTAAGCCATGAAACTGAAACTGGATCATAGAAGTGTTTATTACATGAACTGGTTATTTTGTCAAATTTTTGTAAAAAGTGAGGATCTGTATACAGCTATCGGGGTATAGTTTGTTTAAACTGTTTGTTTGCTCTCATAAAAAAGTTTATTTCGTATCGGAGGAAACTTTTTCATAGTTCTTAGAATTTTTGGAGAAAGTGCTCCTGTCACTCCTCTGGAATTATTGTAGTTCTAAGAACGCTCCATCCCAGGTTCTTGTGGTCTCTGTTTTGTTCTGCCCTGTCAAATTTCTTAGTTGGGTTTTTTGTAGTGCAAGCAGACCCCATGAAAGTGTAAACAGACTATTATTCTGATCTTTTCTCCTGTTCATCCGACTTTCTGTTGCTTAATTTAACCAGTTTAACATTACTTTCAGACTGCCCTTGAACAAATTTCTCTATTATTGTATATATGAACATTTTTGTTTCTCTTAATCCTATAACATAGGTGGTGAGCCTCCAAGCAACTTTCTCCAATAAATATTTTCCCTGACTAGTTTCAGTGATGGACACACTATATAGGCACGTTGGCACCAAGCAGTTCTGGCAACTAACTTGGAAGGAACTATTCCTCACAGAGCTTCCCCGAGAACCCCAGTACCATCTTCTCCGTAGGGTTAGTGCATTGTTTTGGCCCATCTGAAGTTATAGGGAGAAAATGTAGCATGCTTGCCTTTTCCTGTTTTTGTTCTCACATTAGGAGTGTGACCAGTCTCTCCTAGCGTAAAGGTCAGGAGTAATGGAGGCCGTGCGATGACCAGCTGGGCGAGCGGCATTGGCGACGTCCAGCCGTGAAAAGCACATGTCTGTACGACGGGCCTTTTGTAAATTGCTGTGGGTGATCTTCTGCCCCTTCTCCATCTCTGTTACAGCCACTTTTGTGTTTCTCGTCCATCCCACCCCTTTTCTGGCATTAAGTGCAGACCTGACACTGACACTGACTCTGTGTGTCATCCCAATCTCTCTCTCTCTCTCTCTCTCTCTCTCTCTATCTCTCTATCGCTCTGAGGACTGGAGTGCCTGCAGATGCATTGCTCTCCCTCGCCCACTCCCCCTCCATCTCTCTCTCTTTCGCCTTGTCTAACTCTCTCCATCTCTTTCTCTTCCTCTTCACTCCTCTTTCTCTCTCAACCAGTCAAACATCAACAAAGCAAAGAGCAGATCTGGATGTCTGAACCCCGATAGAGGAACCATAGACTAACCAGCGTGGCCTTTTCATCTCACTTCCAGCATCCACCAGGTCCAAGTCCTCCAGGTACACCAGGTAAGTTTGTCCATCCTTTACTTTCAGCTCCAAAGAAAGTCTGCACATGTAAAGAAAGTTAAAAATTAAATATATTTGAAATGTGGACATATGAGAAACTTACTGAACAGAAAGGTCTTGACTGTGCTGCATTTTTAATTTCATATATTCCTCTGTATAAAGTTTGCCTTTTAGCAAAATGTACGAGAAATTAAAAATATAATTGGATAATAATGAATCCAGGCGTAAATAGAGCCTTTTAAAATGTGAATCTCGAATTAAATAAATATGGAATCATTTTTTAATGCTAAAACGTCAGAAGATAAAAATAACCAACAGTGAAGTATAAAAATTCTTTGATAGTTTTTCTACTAAAAAGATGCTAAATTACCATTACCATTATGCATGCAAACAAAACCAATGATCCACTCTCGTAGTGTATAAGTATGTAAAAGGGGAAAGTAGAGAGAGATTTCGTGCCCTTTTTTGCATCCAAACACTTTCTGTTAAGCAGAAAATTAATCTGCATAAATGTTTTTTAAATATTTCTTCGCTTCTTCTTTAGTGTTGTCTTGTTTAAAGTTATATATAGACTTATTTTAAATAAATGCATAAAAATGAATACATTTACGCTCAAAACGTCATTTGTTAAAAAAAAAATAGCATTAATTAAGTGCTGTGGTATGTTATGGGGTACAAAGGAATTATTTGTTACTGTATTTGCAACTTTGTGTTTGTTTTTAATCACATTTAGCACTTAGTTATAATACCAACTTTATTTCAATATTTATGTTGTTTTCCTCAAAAATAATCAGATTCTCTGGTCTTATTATTTGTACATACTGTAGGTGTTTGTGTGAAATTAAACATTTCCGTTTTATCCTATAAATTACTGACAAATTCCAAATAAACATATTTATTTGCAGCAGTAACGAAAGCATTGATTCGCTGTAAATGACGACTGGACAAAATAACAACGAGAATGCAACGTTTTTAGACCTTGATTAATAATGCAGCTAGTAATAATGCAAAGAAAACAAGTTTATATTCATTTTTGATTTTTTTAACAGTACTAGGATACTTTTAACTGAGGAAAGTTCAGAAATTAATATTTAAATCCCAGCTTTCATATCTTGTACTTTTCCTCAGTAAATAAGATTTGATTCGGGTGATCATTATACATTAAGTATAATAAGGTGTGACAGTGCTGGAATTCATTGGATACTTGAGGAAATCGCTGCCATGCAAATAAATATGATGATTTTAAGAAAATTAGGAGTGGTCTCTATTTTCCAGAGCTATATTTCACATTGGGGCAGAATCATTGTTTTCAGACACACAAAAGATGCTGCTGGTTAGGATTAAGCAGGTATCAAACTTAGTGTATGTAGTTTTCAACGCATAGTGTATACACACTGTACTTTTTGTATAATGTTGATTTTGTAATATATAGTGTATGTAGTGATTATTATTATGGTGTGTAGTTCTTATGGCGCTCATAATATAGCTAACCAATGCTCATTTTCTGTACAGTATACATTGCTGATTAAATACTGTATATAGAGCATAAAGCATATCCTGTGCTTATTAACTTTAAATAATTATGAAGATATAGGGTATAGAATGAACATCATATATAATGCTGCCTATAAACAGTCTATAGGCTATATAGGATGTCCTGTGCTCATTCTCTGTATATTCAACACCGGTTAGATGTTTTTATTAAGTATATAGTGCGTCCTTTACTCGTGTTCTGTATATATAGTGTTGATTATATCCTGTATATAGTATTTATAGTGTATTCCATGCTATCACTATATAATACTCATTATATACTATCATTTAGGGTATATATATGCTAATTTTCTGTATATATTCTACACTATATGTAGTGTATAGCATGTTCTACACTCTGTCTGTATACGTGGGGCATTTTTAGTATATACAGTATTGATTATATACCATACGTAGGTTATATAGTGTGTCCGTTGCTTATTGTCTGTATATAATACAGAATATATATTGTATATAGGATATATAGTGTATACTGTGCACAGTATCGGTTTATAATACTGGCTTTGTACTATATGTAGGGTATGTAGTATAACCTGTGCTCATTTTCTATGTATATATTTCTGATTAGATATTTTAATCAGGTATATAGTGCATTTTGTGATCATTCTCTATATAATGCTCATTGTATACAATACGTAGCCAATTATATACTGTACATGGGGTATATGACATATCCTGTATCTTCTGTACACGTAGTGCCAATAGGATATTTAGTCATGTATCATGTGCTCATTAGCTCTATATATAAAGTTCTTAATTATGGTGTGTTTAAAAAAATCTGGGATAAGGACAATGGGGGGGCATCGCTGTATGGTCTCTGTGTCTTGGGGGTGTGGGTGGGTGGTTGTGTGTGTGAGAGAGTGAGTGGTTAAGTCATGTGTGTGTGTGTGTGTGTGTGTGTGTGTGTGTGGGTGGGTGAGTGGGTCACATGTATATCTCATTGTAAGAACTAAATTTTTGACCTTATGGGGATATTGTGTAAGAATTTTTTGTTAAAAAAAATGCAATTTTCTTTTGAAAAAACAAACGAACAAAAAAGCCAAAAATTCTGTGAGTAACTGAGGTTTAAGGTAATTTCATACCAATGCAAAGTCCTCACAATGATACAAAGACAAGCTTACTAATAGAGATTGATATTATTTGGTTAAAGACTGTTTATAATTACCATGAACAATCATTTCAACACATTTTCCGGTACTGAGAAAATAACAGAAAACCTATTTATGTTCACTCATAAAGGGAATCTAAAGTCAGCTGTTGGGTTTCAACAACATGTGTGGCAACGGCCCCCAATACCGGTCCATTCCATGTATTTCATATTTCCTCTCTCCCTCTCTGTCTCTGTCTCTGTCTCTCTCTCTCTTTCGGCCAATCACAATGACGAAATTCAGAACACGTAAGCAACTAGTTAACAACTAGTTTTCATTTCACAGAGGCATCTTAAAGATGAGCATAGTTTGGTGAAAGAGTATAGAGTAAGGGTGCCCACAGAGGACAGCAGAAATCAAATTGTAAACCATTGACTCTAATCGGACCGATGGAAGGAAAGCAGCAAGTGAGCTGACCGATTCTGGGCAATTCCCATCATTCTAGCACTACTGGTGTCAAAGTAAACAAACACATAATGTATATTTAAAAGAATATTTTCGTTGATAGTGTAATGACTCTTGCACATTTAAATTAAAATAAAAAACTACAACCTTTGCACCCTTAAAAAGTATGATCAATTATGCCAAACCAGGGCATTGTCTATAATGTGGACATTGGATGATTTGAATATTTTATTGATTCAAATGATGGAATACCTCACTGAATTATTGTGCTGGTTGTCCATAAAACTTAAACTCCTACCAGTGAGCATTAAATAATGCAGAATCTGCTTTGAAACCCAAACACAGAGCTAATAGATGTTCACTGAAGCCAGTGTGTCTCTCGTGCATCGTTTTGAGCTGGGATTCATGGAGTTCACTGGCTTTTTACTAGAAATAAATAAAGAAATAATGAAAAAATTTTGTAATGTTTACAAAATGTAACAGGTGAGGCACAGTGGTTATTCCCAGCTTGATTTCAAGCCAGATTCCTTCTCTGTGGAGTTTGCATTTTCTCCCGTTCTCTCTCTGCGTGGGTTTCCTCCTGGTACTCCGTAAATCTCCCCCCACCCAAAGACAGGCCCAGAGTCAGTTTGTGACTCTAAAGTTGCCCAGTTTGTGTGTGTGACTGAGTGCATGCATGTGTGTTTTTGTGTCCTGAAATGGATTGGCGCCCTGCCAAGGGTTGGTTCCCACCTCCAGCTGCAGCCTTGATTTTGATTTTAAGATGGTAGGAATTTTGGGTGGCATGGTAGGTAGCACTGTTGCCTCACAACGAGATGGTCCTGGGTCAATCCCAGGCAGAGCAGACTGTGTCCTTTCTGTGTCTTTGTGTCCATGTGGGTTTACTCTGGGTACTCCAGTGTCCTCCCACAGTCCAATGACATGTGTGTCAGTTAATTAGTGTCTCTAAAAACGTACCCCTAGTATATAAGTGTGTAAGTTTGTATGAACTATGATGACTTGGCACCCTGTCTATGGTTGTTCCTGCCTTGTGACCTGTGCTACCAGATAGGTACTGGCTTTCCAAACAAAAGCATAAAAAGTACAATTTAACCTAAAATAAGATCATACGATAACACAGTTGTTGTATAAAATCTCAGAAAATTTGGATTATACTAATTTAGAGACTACACATACAAATACCTTGTATTTATGAGCGTTTTCCACAAAAATGTATTTCAAACAGGGGTGGCACGATGGGTAGTACAGTCACCTCACAGCAAGAAGGTCCTGAGTTTAGTCCCAGGTGGGGCAATCTGGGTCCTTTCAGACTGGGGTTTCCTCCCACATTTCAGGGAAAAACAATAGGTCAATTAGTGTTTCTAAAATGCCCTTGTAGTTTCTAGTGTGTGTGTATATGAGTGTGTGAGTGTGTACGTGCCCTACGGTGGATTTTCACCCTGTGTAGCGTTGATCCTATCTTGCACCCTGTGTAACTGGCTAGGACCAGGCTTTCCTGCAACCCTGACTAGGATTAAGCGGATAAGAAAATGAATAATGACTGAGAAATTTTCCTTTAATGCTCATTGTGAGTGGGTATTAATGATGTTATTCCTCTTAATCGTTATTCTTTCTCCTGTCCTCTGTTGTCCTCTGTCCCTCGATCCTGGTGTCTCCAGTTAGGAAGATAAAGGCAGGAGGAGCTCAGGGCGAGCAGGTCGATGTCCACAGGCAGGTGAAGTGTTATGTATGAGGAACGCAGCATGCTGAATCTCCAGAGCAGCTCCAGCTGGACGAACCCAGACACCTGGTACCATCAGTCCAGTGCCATCACTCCTCAGCATGGACCAGGTACACTCACGGATCACTGTTACCACTAGAGAACGGAGTAAAGGTTATGTAGAGAAACAAACGGATTACAGTCTGTAATTACAAAGTGCTTCTATAGGGTAAGTGGAACTGGCAAAATGGATAATGAGTGTAGAAACAAGGTGTACCTAATAAAGTGATTGGTTAGAGCATATATAGTATATATTTTATACATAAACATCTCACTATGGGACTTTGTACTTGCATGTGTGAGAGAGACCAGTGGATTTTTTGTACCTCTGTGAACCATACATCCCCTGATGGAAAGGAATATCAGATTACATATAATAAGGGGGGATTTTGCTGGTACTTACAATTTTATTTTCTCAATAACAAAAACTATGTTGTGTAAAAAAGACAAAAAAACAAAAGAGCTTTTGATTAAAGCTGAGGTTAAGGTTGTAGGTGTAGAATTAATAAGCTTTTGTCAATTTAAAGTCCCCGTAAATATATGGATACCAAAACTCTGGGTGTTGTTTATTATATTTAGTCAAATGCAGCATTTTATTAGTATATTTATTTATCTATTTTTATAAGTATTTATGATTTTAGAATATTAATACATGCAGTATACATACAGTTTCTGTGACTCTCTCAGATGGGTGTTTGGAGGATATGAACATGCGGGCGGTACCAGGAGGAGATCGACTAGCACAGAGAGAGAGGGACGAGTCGGACGAGTCCCAAATTCACCTGCAGCTGAAGAGAAAGCTTCAGAGAAACCGCACAAGCTTCAGCCAGGAGCAGATTGATGCGCTGGAGAAAGGTCTGCACAAAGAGATGTGGCCCATTCACCAAACTGAGAATACGGGTTAGAATTGGGACAAAGCCCAAATACCAATGCATATTATAAGGGTTAGAAATGGGACAAAGCCCAAATACCAACAAACATTTTACAGGTTAGAATTGGGACAGAGCCCAAATACCAACACACATTATACGGGTTAGAATTGGGACAAAGCCAAAATAATTGGAACCAACATTTTATGCTTTTTTTTTTTTCCTTTAGAGTTTGAAAGAACACATTACCCAGATGTCTTTGCCAGAGAGAGACTGGCTGCTAAAATTGACCTTCCTGAAGCTCGGATCCAGGTTCAACCTCTAATAAACCTCTAATAAACTTCGTATGAACTTTCTGTTCTGTTTTTACATATCTGATTCTCTTTAGTCTCCATCAGTGATTAAATAATGTGTTTAATAAATCATACTATGGTGCACTGACCCGAGCTGAAACGGATGATTGACAGGTGTGGTTTTCCAATCGGAGAGCTAAATGGAGAAGGGAGGAAAAGCTGAGGAACCAGAAGAGGTTGGGAGGCGGGATTTCCTGTTCTCAAACGCACACACCACTGAACACATCCTTCAACCAGCCTGTCTATCATAATCACCACGGTAACGTCTCAGGTAAGCTAAAATATTTAACAAATTCTTCCATTTATTACCTTATATAACTAATATTGAAATTTTTTTTAAATTTAATAATTAAGTTAATATATTTTAGTACTAATTACAAATCGGTTGTAAGTAAACCTTTTTTTAATTAAATTTATTTATTGAATGAATTACTAATTTCCTTGCATTTAAATGTGATCATTGTGATCCTTAACAACAACAATATCAATTCTAATAATAAAATACAATAATAAAAAAATTGCACATATATATATATATATATATATATATATATAATTATAATAATATAAAATGATATAAAAAATAATAATGATATACAAAAATAATAGTAAAAATAATCTAAAAAATAATACCAATAACAACAACATTAATAATAACAAAAACAAAAAGAACAGCATCACTACTACTAAAATAACAATAATAATAATAACAATAATAACACAAAATACACAAAAAAGTATGTTGAAAAGAATAGTTGCTATTAATAATAATAATAACAATAATAAATATATATATATAATTTTAAATTAAACTATATGATTCCATATGTAGGTCTGGGTACGGCAAATCTGCCAATCAGGTTTTTTTGTTTGTTTGTTTTAAAAAAAATTGTATGTATTTATTTAGATGTAAGTCAATGCACATGTGCTGCTACAGTTGTTTATACACTGTATCCAAAGCAATTTATTGCTGTAAATATGAATTGAGAGTAAATTTCACTCTTATATAGTTGTAGAGAAATAAAAGCCTTGACCTTATTCGTTCTCTGTGTCTCTTAGCTTCAGCACACACTCGGAGTGACTCGTCTCTCTCTGCTTACGGTTCTCTGTCTGTCTTCTCCACGGTGCAGGTAGCGTTTCAGTCCGAATCTATGTATTTAATAAAACCACAATGACAAATCAGCAGGAGTATTCTGCATACATGCAACATGCAGTACCTGTGATCCATAAATTATATTCCATAACGCAAAATAAATACCTCATTACCTTAAAAACAGTATGCAACATTAACTATTGGTATTAATTTAATATACAGGCATTGTGTTTTAATTTAGGTTAAAGAACGTAAAACAAAAGGTGTGTATAAGATAAGGCCATTTGCAATGTTTGCGCTCCCTCTGGTGGTCGACAATGGAACTGACTCAGCATATAGAAACGCTCACACAAACACAAATAAAACAACAGAGATCACACTCACATATCGGCATGGCAGTATGAGTTTTCCAGCCCGGGTATGAGCTTATTTTAAATATTGTAAGCTTTTACCTTTTGGGATTTACTTATGAACTGCTCTGTTTATTATTCAATAACGATTCAATAACATTTTCGATACAGATATGAAATGTTGGCGTTTAACTGCTAAAAAACAATGAAAGTAAGAAAACAGACCAGCAAGTGATTTGGATGCTGGTGAGCAGGTCGTATTCTAAGACTATATGTAATCATGTTTTGACAATAACTAAACGAGCTAAAGTATTTAAAAGAAGTGTCAACATCTAACCAGTTAGGATAAAGAGGCTCAATATCAGCCTGCCAGTTCAGTAAGGAGGAAGTTTTGACGTTCCAGTCTAGACAGCAGGTGTTTTGTGGTGACCCTGTCGAGAGAACATTTACTGGAAGGGCTCTATTTGTTTGGACTCTGTGTATCACATGATTCACACTATGTCATACAAACAGACAATAATAATGCATTACTGTATTAGTGTGTTTCTGTTCGGTCAGCTGTTACAGGTGCTATGTTGGTGGAGGTTAACTGAAGCTTGATGTTTTGTTACTGGAAATCCATTTAAACAGCCCCGTCATTTAAGAACATGCCCTTAAAACACAAACACACTGATTCCACGCCATTTACCAGCAAGTAAACAAATCCTGATCTGTTTACCACCAGAGATAACACCAGCGTTGCTACATCAGCAATAATGAAAAACAATAAAACTCCTGGACCCAGTAGCCACCCTAACTGAGACTCAACACGAAGGGAGTACAGGTGTCTGACCCTTCATTTGATCACTTGACCCTTAGAGTTCATTATTAGCACATGACCCTTCCTGGTCATTATGAGCACCTGACTGTTCCTGGTCATCACAGGTGCCTGACCCTTCCTGGTAATTATTAGCACCTGACCCTTCCTGGGCATTACAGGTTCCTGACCTTTCCTGGACGCTATTGGTGTCTGACCTAACTGATCATTATGGGTGCCTGATAATTCCTGGTCATTAAAGGTGTCTGACCCTTCCTGGCCGTTACAGGCACCTGACCCTTCCTGGTCATTATGGGCATCTGTCCTTCCTGGTCATTATGGGCACCTGACCCTTCCTGGTCATTACAGGTGCCCAAGTGGTACTGGTCATTATGGGTGCCTGACCCTTTCTGGTCATTAGGGACCCACTATGGGCCCATTATCAGTCCAGGTCATTACAGGCACTGACCCTTCCTGTTCTTACACTATTTCATATCCCATATCTCACACAGTAAGACTTAAATCCATTTTGAATGCCAATGAGTCTCACTATGACCCTGGTCAGTAAGGATTAGGAAAGATTCCAGAATATCATTTTGTTTGGTTTCACCTGTGTTTAATACACATGGACACAACACTGCATACTGAAACTGATTTGTTTTGCCTATATCACGTGACCCAGTTTCAGCTGTGGTTTTGGAACACACCCTGTCATTAAGAGTATGATCTCATGACACGGCTTAATGACTCATGAGGATTTGAGCTCTCTCAAAGCTCACCTGAAAGGTGGAGGGTTTGTTTGGGATTTTACGATCAAAACAAATTAATAGCTTACTGTAACATTCATCGTCACAGGTCTTATTTACGCTTTGAAAGGAGCTAATCTAATCCCTGCAGCCTGCAAGCAAACCGCTGTGAAAATTGAATTAGAGGTAAAAACCGGGCCGGGCTGCTGCTCATACTGCAATTATGTAAATAAAGACACAGACGAAGTTCACCACATAAACAATACTTTTATTCAGCAACATAAAGACGCTTTAATGTCTCACCCAGATGCCAGAGGGTTCCTCATTTACGCCTCTAAATGTTTTCCCTCAGGTTGTTTTTTTCCATTGTTTTCTCATTTGAAGATCCGGACATTGTGCTATACTTACTGAAAACTTACCTTAGTGACTGTTAGAAGGACTGTGGGACTGTGGTAGCCTAGCGGTTAAGGTAGTGGACTGTGGACCTGATGGTCCAGGGTTCAAATCCCAACTCTGCCAAGCTGCCACAGTTTGGTCCTCAAACAAGGCCCTTAACCCATCATTGCTTGAATTGTAAGACTGTATGAGTTGTAAATCACCCTGAATAAGGGCGTCTGCTAAATGACGTAAATGTAAATGTAGAACATGTAAATCACTTTCTCAATTCTACCAGCACTCTACTCCACCAGGGAACTGAAAGGTCTACAACCAGCTTTCTCCTTAACCTACAGCATGCAACCAAAATTTGTGGACACCAATTTTTAGTATGGAATGTGTTCCTCTGCTGTTGGGATTTAAACTCTGGACCTTCTGGGCCATAGTCCAGTACCTGAACCACTAGGCCACCACAGTCCCCATCAGACCTGTGTCCTATTTAGAAATACTGAGCACACATCCCACGCTACACTGTTTGACCCTGGAGATTTTATGCCTGTATGCTGGGCATTATGACTATATTAGCAGTGAATGTGAAATAGAAGAGACCACAAATTAGAAGGGGTGTCCACACAGTTTTTCAGCACAGAAAATCCTACAGTGACTCTGTGTTGTGGACTAAATATGTTTATGTTATTGTATTCAATTGTTTGTTATTTACTTATATGATATAGTTTCATATTCTCTATTTCATTATACTCTTCATAATGTTTTCTCTAAAATATTAGCCTACATATTTTATTTTGTAATAAACGTCCTTCTTTGTAAACGCTCTCTCTTCATATTTATTTAGCTTCTTTTAAAACTGTCACTATAAACTTATATAAAACTTAACTAAATTAATGTAGCTTACATAAATGCTTAGAATCAACATCTTAGCCTCTTAAATATGCTTGGTCTTTTTGAAGTCCCCCCATAGTCTCTTATAACATTTAGGGAGCTTTTTCTTTCCGTTGTCGCCCTACGCTTGCTAAATTTGGGATTGGTCTTAGAAATTAATCCAATATACATATATAGAAGTTAATCCAAAATTAAAAACAAAGCTGCTTGAGACAATGCTGCATTGGAAAAACCATTATAAAAATAAATTAGACATCGATCTTTTGCAGTGGTTTAAGAACCCAGTATGAAGGAAATGTAAACGTTTGGCTGTAGAATTTCGGAACTTCAAGCCACCCTTATGAATCAGGGATGTAAATCTTTCCCTTTCACATGATACGTACATGTTGTATCTTCTCAGTGTGTTTTGATTCTGTGTTTTGTTTATGTTTCGCTTCTGTCACCACGAACCCCAAGCCCAAATGTTCCTTCAGACTGAAACAGGGCACTTAGCGTCAGCGTTTAAAGGAAAAACAAATCTTTAATGAGTTTGAACTTTCACAATTCTGAGTAAACCAAACACTTTTTGTGTTGCTTTCCCATTTTGTGTTTTCATATGTTTTTCTCTCTCTTTTTCTTCTGTGTTATCCTCCTCTTTGGCCCCTCAGTCGACTCCCTCTTACTCCAGCATGTTGTCTCCCTCCCCTTCCGCTCCTCCAGCTTTGCCTCGCAAATTTGACCCGGACCCTTACTCCTCTGCTCACCTTCCTCCTCCTCCTGCAGCTGGTGCAAACACGGGTGAGTGCAAGAGATTTTCTTAAACATTACACTAATCTTCTGAAGTACTGTATGACTGAGAGTCCATAAGCACTGTTAAGACCTCGGTTGTTAAAGTGAACGGACGTTGATAGGACAGTCATTTAAATGTACTCCATACGGGCACAAGACGGTGTCAAATTACTAAGGACGTTACTTACAGTGCATGAATTCGACACAATATTTAGTCCAGCAGTTTGTAAAGCAGCCTAGCCAAATCACTGCGCCCTCTTGTGGATGAATACTAATTTGCTTTTCACTGTATAACAGGATGTTTTAACTTAAATATCTGATCCGGCCACACTATTTGCAACGTGATGCAAATGCTTTGAATAGGAAATAAACAGCTCAGCTTTTCCTTTGCAGGTTTTCTCCCCGGTGTCTCAGTAGCAGGACCGGTAGGAGTACAGAGCGGAGAACAGGACATGAGTTTGGGTCAGTACTGGACCAGACTACAGTGAGAGATGTGATATGGCACGGCACGCAACCACTCAGACAAAACCAGCATGAACAAGACTGAACACCTCAGTACCGTGACTACAGACCTCAGTAATCCCGTAACGATTAAAACCGCTCCCACCGCGTGACACCTTTAACAGCCCGCCTCAGCCAATAACAAATTAACCCACCGCTGTATCAGAGGAACCAGGGAAGAATCTATGAGCCATATCTCAGCAGGCACTGAACCACCAAACACTGTGAAGGTCCAGAGGCGTAAAGACAAGGAGCACCATGACAGTTTAGCACTGTGTCCTACAAATGATAAAATACTGATTTACATAAGGTTTAATTTAAACAAGTGACAGACATTCTTGGGACTAAAGGGGAGCCTAAATTGGATCAGTTCATATCTTGGTCGATTCTTCTTTTCATTTCTGCTGCTTAGGATAAATTTGATTTTAAAACACTGCTTACGAAAATGAGGGGATATTTCAAAATTATATATCACCTAATGAAAAAGCCCCTTATTTTTGTAAGCAGTGTAGTGTAATATGTTATAATGCTTTACCTACAAATCTTAAGACTATTTAAGGGTGCTGTATAATTTAATAATAAATCGACAGAACTGCAGACTGATCAGAATTAAAGGCATACTTATAAAGGATTCATTTAATAAAGGTTATAGAACATTTGTCAATTTCACATTTAGTGAATACGAAACCACGTGTCACAATTATTGGTGCCCCTCTTGCTGACCCAAAAATGCCTGACAATCACAAAATTAGGCCCAAAATTCAAAGCCACCAATCAAAGTGAATAGATTGAGTGTATTAACGACCTCAAGACCTCAATTACTGTAAAGAGCATCAGACAATCAATGCTACACCTGATCAGAGCCATGAAGGAAACAACATCCAAGCAGATCACCGAATAAAATACAGTACTATGCAAAAGTCTTAGGCCACCACTAGATTAGGTATATCGTTGTTTTCGCAATGGCATAATGACCATATCTAATGATCCATCTGTCTGTTTATTAGAAAATACAGGATGTCATTATGCATCATTATACAAATAAAGAAAAAAAAAGTTCCTATAGGCTTAGATAGGCTACAATAAAATATAGTATTTAGTGCGACTAAACTTGAGCCGAATGGTCTTTTTGGAAGGGTAGCATCCAAGAAACCACTTTTTCAAAATGGGAACAGGGTGAAAAGGTTAAGATATTCTAAAGCTCATAAAGATTTGAATAAAGGTCAGTGGATTATGGAGTGGTGAAGCCAGGTTTGAAATGGTCGAGCCCAATAGTCAACAATAAGTTCACTAGCAGTGCTAAAAGAACAAATCTAAAAGTGGCCTGAGACTTTTGCACAGTACTGTTTATGATCAGATTACAAGCTGAAAGGTAAAATCAAAACCAAAATGAAATCGTATTTTTTTAAAAAGATTTTTAACTGTTTTATTTGTTTCTTTGCATGAATATACTTTTATTTAAAAAGGTCAGTGAACCATAAATCGGAGTTGTTGTGCCCATTCTATTGTATAAAACTGTAGCCTGGATAATAACAGCGATTTAAATCAGCTTCAGTTTTTTTAATTTGGGAAGTCCTCGCTCTGCTGATCAGTAAGATCTTGAGAACAGTTTGCAGATAAAAGGCTGATCATATCAGCAGGGTGGGGTCATTACTGACAGGAGAATGTTTTCCTGCTCGCATTAACCCGCAACGATCACATGCTGCTATTTTACCAAAGTCACAACCGTATCAGAGAGCAAAGCTGAGCAAAACCTAGACACAAAAGTCGGCTGATTTACACACTTGCGTGTTTGCTGGTAAAATGGACATAGAGCCAGAGAGAAACAGGACAATCACCGAGCTGGACAATCAGCAGTGATTCAACCAAAACCAGACAATCAGAATAGATATGAATCAGCCGAAAATGAAATGCATTCCATCAAAATCACACAAGATCTTTTCCCTGTTTATAGTATTACTCAAACGTTTGGGCATGTCTGTTCAAACTACAACCTCTAAACCTCTGAGTAAACTTAACTACGACAGATTTCTGCAACTGAACCAACAGAAGGTTAATTAAGTTCTCTGGCCTTTCAAAAACACTGGTAGTTTGGGAAAGGCGACCAGAGACTTTTGCACATGCCATTTTTTCCATCATGCTTTGAAATACAGTACTGGCCAAAAGTCATTAGATTCGATGTCATTGTTTTAATAATTCTATGGCCATATGTAATTATTTCTCAGACTATATTAGATTACAACCAGAAAATACAGGACATTTGTTAGCAAAAATAACACACTGAAATTATACAGGTTCTATAGGTCGCAGAAGAGGGACGGGATGCAAAGGTTAAACTATGCTGAAGCTCACAAAGATTTGAACAAAGATCAGGGTATAGAAGATTGGAATGACATGTTTAACCTTTTTTGTGTTATTTTATATATGGTCAACAATATGGTCATTTTACCATTAAACAACAAATCTAATGGTGTCCTAAGACATTTGCACAGTACTGTATATGCATTGCACTCGCAGAAATATGCAGAAATATACCATGGTTGGATTGCTTGACCAGGCGTGCGTAAACTTTTGCACAGGACTATATGTCATAGGACAAGTTTGCTCCTTTGAGAAATGAGATGAATTCCTGTAAATTCATAACGATCTTCACTGTGGGTTTCTTTCATCCTGTTGATGATTTAATTCATGTTTCTGTTTTGTAAAATCCTTTCCTAATAAATGTGTATGAGACCCGAGTGTGAGTGAGAGTGTGTGATTTCATTGTAGTAGTGCATTTAGAAGCTTTGTGATAATTTGTTTGTAGTGTTAAGCCCTTTTGTGAGCCATTAAAGGTCGAACTGAACCTGCTTGTGTTTGCGTTGTGTTTTTACGTCTGATGTGTTTTCCTCTAAATGCAGCAACCACACTCTTCCTTTGCTTGCTCGTGAGCTCCTGCAGCCGCTCGCTGGCTCCGCACCTCGCATGCTACAGCTCCATATCTGCTCTGGGGCCTGCTGTTTACATTTTGCTGTCACTGAACAGTAGCATTTCCTGCCTATGTGCCTGTGGATTTCCTGTTTTTGTTACTCGCATTACCACACCCCCCCAAAATAATGCAAAGTTGCTCAGAGAGAAGAACAGGACAGCAGAGATTAACGTTTAGTTAACGGACACATTTCTTTTCGACTGAAATGTGTACATATTTAGAGACGGGTCTTTCATCAGCTGTGCTCTTATTATTAGTGATATTAATAACACACCCTGAACTCCATGCAAACTATTATTAAAATATTTTTTTTTATCCAGGGTGGTCCCATACAATGTAGAAATGAGGAAATCACCCTAGTTAAACCTCTAGTATGGCACAAGGCAATATACAGTGCATCCGGAAAGTATTCACAGCGCTTCACTTTTTCCACATTTTGTTACGTTACAGCCTTATTCCAA
>JAUZSU010130374.1:0-16844 GCA_034780255.1 Parotocinclus maculicauda
TCCTTGAGCAAGGCCCTTAACCCACCATTGCTTGGATTGTAAGATTGTATGAGTTGTAAGTCGCTCTGGATAAGGGCGTCTGCTAAATACTGTAAATGTAAATAACTGGTACTGCTCTTATATAGGGACTGATATTGTTCTTCTTTCCCCATAACTCAAAGCTCCATCTTTGGCAACTTCCAGAGTGCCTTTGTTCTCCATTAACAGAACCCAGTCCCACCAGAGTGCAGTAACTCCCTTCATCGTTTGGACATTAGGACACAATGTGCCTCAGAGGACCGCCCACTGAGGACTCATTTTATAATCTAGCTGTTTTATAATTTAGTTTATTTATTTTATTACTAATTTTAATTTGATTATTAATTTGTTATTGATTTAAATTATTTACGTTATTTTGATATAATTTAATATACTTTTAAGTTTTTATTTAATTAACATCTAGGCCACCCATGGAGGACGGGTCCCCTGTTGACCTCCTTCCGAGGTTTCTTCCTACCACTTTCAGGGAGTTTTTCCTTGCCACTGTCGCCCTAGGCTTGCTCAACTTGATATTGGCCTTTTTTAGATAATGTAATACTGTAAAGCTGCTTTAAGACAATGCTCCATTGTAAAAAGTGCTATAGAAATAAAATTGAATTGAATTGGAGTTCTGAACGTAATGTCCATTACAGGTGCATCCAGCTAAAGATGAGCAGCAATTTGAAAAGAGGTGTCGCAGGAGGAAAAGAGGAGTTAGCCCTCACCTTCACAGGCTGGTCACCTTGGTGTGAGCAGACATAATTTGCTTCTGGGTGTGAATTTGGGGGACTCATTTGGACACCCCCTTTCTCTGGCCCAAAAAGCCTGGTTTCTACAAGGAACAATTCTGGAACGAATCGTGGTCAATTACTGTGGCCGTTTTCAATCAGATCCATTCATCATTTAAACCTGGACGAGGGCTCTTGTGTCTGCAGGATTAGGAATCGAGAGCAGCTCTTCTTGTTTATGTCACACCCACTGCTGAAGCTTCACCTCCCCGCTTGCAGAGGTTGTGCACAAGCATTCACTAGTTACACTTTGCGAACTCTGGACTGGGCACAGGTTGGGTTGTAGTAATGATCAAGCTCGGGATACAGATCCGAGTCAAGACAAAGACCGGGAGTGGGACGATAGTAAGATTTTTTCGTCGTACAACAATAAAAAGATGAAAATGGAAAAAAGAACACAATCCATATACACTCGTTGACAAAAAAATAACGCACTCAGATAGAAATGTCAAGTTGCTGCAAAATTGCCATGCAGATACGTAAATGATTAAAGGTGTACTCTAAATAAACAAACTAGTTGCCCTATAAAAAGGCTCTCAGAGGTTACTTTTGGGTAGTGTAGACAGGGAGACGGGAGACAGGGAGCATCATTGGACTGAGAGAAGCAGGACGGTCGTTTTGGCCGTAATCTACGCCGTTCTGACCTAGCTGTTGGGACATTTAAAAACAAGGTCATTCAGTGAGGGCACACACATGGCTCTGGGCTCTGGACAGCCCAGGCAGACTACCAGTCTAGAGGAATGTTTGATCCACCGACAAGCCCAGCAGCTCAAACAGTTTCATTATAAACCATCCAGACACCAGGCCACCTTCACTACACACCCGTTTCTGTTCGGACCAGTTCCATGAGATTAGCAGAAGGAAATTTGTTGTCACGGCACCCATTACATGTCCTGCCCTTGACTTGCAGACACAGTCACAGTCAGACAAAGTCTATTCTACATTTATTATTTACTGTTATATATTTATATAACAGTAAATAATAAATGTAGAATAAAATGATTATTAATTGTTATATAACAGTTGATGGTGATGAGTCTGCTTCCTTTCTTCTGCCAAAAGGCGAGCATATAAGCTCGGGGCGCGCTTGTAGCGCAAGTGTGAATAACACACAAAAGGCGCCGAAGCGCCAGAACACGAGAATAAACTCGGGTGCGCGAGGAGCGTGAACGCGAATAGATCGCGAGAGACGCTGAAGCGCTAGAGGGTGAGCGTGAGCTCGAAAGTGAAGAAGCCAGACCGGAGCGCGTCCCATTCAGGACGAACACCCGGCTGGAGTGAGGTTAGGTAGGTGCCGACGACGGAAGAGCGCAAGCTCAGAGCGTGCGAGGAGTGCATGAGTACGGAACGGGAAAACCCTCAAAGTGCCCCTCACAAACTAAATTTACCTCGGGGATTACCCGTCAATATCTCTAGGGAACGCGGAAGGGTGCGAGGGCGTCGGTGGAGATGAACGGAGATGAAATACTGATGAAATGATGATGGCCTGGCACCAAACAGTACTAAAACCATGCCTTTAGAGGCAGCTGTTTGGGATCTGGAAATAATCAGGATAATGAATATAAGCCGCCTCACCGATAGCTCTGTAACGGCAAACGAACCGAGGACGGCCGAACGCTCCGGGGGAAGGTAGGAACCCTAACACTGAATACTTATGACCATGTGATATTTCTGTTTTTCTTTTTAAATAAATTTACAAAACAGTCTGTTTTTTTCTGTCAAGATAGGATGCAGAGTGTACATTAATGAGAAATAAAATAACTTACTATAATTAACTTTTTTGATTTTAGCAAATGGCTACAATAAATAAAGAGTGAAAAATTTAAAGGGGTCTTAATACTTTCTGTACCCACTGTAAATATATACATAGACACATATAGACACAGGATCTTGCAACTACAGAACGTAACAGGAAGCAGGATTTTCATTGTGACACACACACGCATGGTAAACAGGCTCTGAGCGACCCAAACAGAACACCAGAACAGAGCACCACGTGCAGCTTTCAGCTTCGTTTTCCACCATCCAGGCACAGGTGACAGCTACACCCCCTGTCTCTGCCTAAACCATTTCCAGTTACTTGGGAGAAGGAATTTTTTTTGTCACAGTGCCCATTACGTGTCCTGAATAACTGTCTTCTTTTTTTTGCAGGTGTGTCATGAACAAGAAACCTGGACTGCTGGAACCATATCATCCCAACTGCATGTGGTATTATCTGGCAAGCCATAGCATATAACAGTCACCAACTCCTAGTTCTCCTAGTAGAGGGACACTAAATAAAGTCAGTGATGTGTGCAGGACATCCTGTGGCCATGTGTTTCTTCCCATGGCAGGCCTTCCAACTGTCATTTTTAACAGGATAATGTTTAACCAAGGAATGTCTTCGTCCGATTGCAACATGTTTTTGGCCTGCCCAGTAGCCATATTTAACAGCCATCAAGCATTTATGGGGTCAGCTAGGACACTAGCTTTGCCATTGTTTGATTGTTAATTTGGTACATATATCCGCATCAGTGTCCATTCAATGACAATGAATGAAAAATAAATAAATAATTGATTTATACATATACACACTCATAAACAAAAATAAATATTTGATAAAATTCTTACATGTGCATTTTGTACTATGACTTCTTACTGCTCTCAAGGTTATACATCCTCAAGGGCCCATATGATGGAATAATGTTCTTCAACATTCAAATAATGTTAAATGATTTCAAAATGTTTGTCTTCAAATGTGTGCATGCAGAACCAAGTAGAGGGTTGTGTCAGTTGGTGTCTGCTTGACCAGAGGCTGCTGACTCTATAAGGTGGGGTCTGGGGCAGTGTGATGTGTGACACAGACTGCTGGTATGTTTACTTTACAGAATATAGTTGATAGGTCACATATGCGTCACGTATAAAACCCCAGCTAACATCTATCTGTTGGCTCCAGACATGATGAGGCAGAGAAAGCTATGCTCTGTTTTATGAATTTACAGCATTCTATTTTTCAGGAGAGAATGCAATGCGCATTTATTTACAGTATATTTGTATATCCAACACCTTTTAATTATAAATCAATTCAATTTCAATTCGAGTTTATTTATATAGCGCTTTTTACAACGTAGCATTGTCTCAAAGCAGCTTCACAATATTACAATTAAAAGGCCAATCTCAAGTTGAGCAAGCCTAGGGCAACAGTGGGAAGGAAAAACTTCCTAAAATGGTAGGAAGAAACCTTGTGAGGACCAAGACTCAACAGGGGACCCATCCTTCAAAATATCAACCATTTACTTTATAATACTGTGCACAAGTCTTATGCAACCATTAGTTTACATATACCATTGTTTTAGCAAGACCATACGTAATTATTTTTTGGTCTTTACTATAACACAAACATGGTATACAGGATACAGGATATTTGTATGCAATGTTTAAAAAAGTGAAAATAAATCACAAAAAAACTGTTTCTCCATGCTACAGTGGTGTGTGACCTCCCCTTTCACTTGAGCAATAGCAGCATCTGGCAGCTTTAGCTACAGTCTAAATAAACATGATCAGGAATAATCTTTTGGAAGGGAAGCAGTCAAGAAACCACTTTTTCGAATGGGGAACAGGGTGAAAAGGCTAAGAAATGCTAAACTCACAAAAAAAGAAACGTACACAAGTGTGTGGAAAAGAGTATTATGGAGCGACAACTAAAACAGCTCTCACCCCAAAAAGTACTACCGTTACACCCAAATTCCCAATCAGTAAAAGTGTGTGCGAGTGACGTGATCTTCACAGCTCCATTGCTCTGCTCTTTAGGGAAGTCCAGTAGCATGTTCAGCCTCAGTAAACAGCTGAAGTGCCAAGAACCACTTAATAATTAATGGAGGAAAATTCCCTCTGCTATCCAGAGCTCAGAACACAACTCTCTTCTCAACACATCACTCTGCCCAACCTTACGGTAAACAGCTTTCAGTGACCATTGACCTTTCAAATTCTACAAGAAAAGCTTGACGTTGACAGTTGACTTGTCCTGTAGGAATTCTTCACAAAATCATGCTTCGTCCTTCCAGTTATCATCCATGTTTTTGATATTTTTATCATACTAATATCTTCAAGCCCAGAGCAAGCACACCATTTTTTAGAAATATTGAAATAACAAAAAACGTGAAAAGATAAATAATTGAAAAATAATTAAAAAAATATTTATTGTATGTATGTTTTTAAAGATTTCTAAATCGTTCCTATTAACATGACTGAATGATGAATGTCAGTTACTCATTATTAACAATATTTTTGCCCACGCTACCCAACCAGAACAATAGGATCATTGCATCAGTATCTTGCAAAGCAAAAATTCATTTCCTTATTAATACATGGTTACTGAGCCAGTGCTGACAAGAGAGATAATAACACTACATTAGCACATAGAAAAGACTACGGCGTCTATATACTTCACACATATTTTTAAAAAATTCAAATCCCATACTCTTTCTACACTCCTTTTCCACTCTAGCTGTGTCAGTCAAGAAACTAATGAATTATGAATGAAAGGGCTTTAAATCTGGAGAAATCAATACTAACAAGGTCCAAGTAAACTGTGCCGGGACACTGGACTCTCTCGGTTTGCTCTCTTACTTTACCACACACATATAAACCGTCTTGTCCACAGTAAAAACATTCACTTAGCATAGAAAGGCAAGCAGTTATTAAGCCATTTCAGCCTGATAAAGAAGCACATAAGCTTTTTCTGTTTAATACAATACACAATACAGGCACAAAAGGAAGATATTTGTCCAAGAAACTCCTTTTTCTTTTCATCCATCATACAGCAGTGGCTGTCAGCTCTGTGCCAGGGTCAGCAGCGACTGATGCAAGTCTATCAAACATCTCAGCTTGCCATCCTCACCACCTAGGCGTTTCTCCTCACATAAGCCAACCCAAGCAGCGAGCCTCTCTGTAGCTCTCGGAGTCCCACCCAATTATCACACCTGAGCCACAATGGCCTCTGAACATGCTCAGTAATGCAATTTACTCACTCAGAGGATCATTTGCGTGCAGGGAAATCAGAATTACGGCCATGTCACCTTCAGAATCTTCACCACATTTTAAGAAAACCACCTCTCTACTATTGTGTAGGTCTCAATCATGCTGCCAAGGCCTCGACTCATTGAAGTATGGACTTTACAAAACATCTTAAAGGCATCCTGTGGCACCTGGCAACCAGCAGCATATCCTTTAAGTTATTAAGTTGTGAAGTAGGGCCTGCATGGATCAAACTTGGTTGTCCAGAATATCACACAGATGCTCATCGGATTGAGATCTGGGAAGTCTTTGTTAGATTCTTCAAACTGTTCCTGATCTTTCCAGTGTGGCAATGTGCATTATCCCCCTAAAAGAGGCCAATCCCTCTTTAACATTATGCCTGTTTGGGAATAATATTGCCATGACGGGGAGAACTTGATCTGAACTAAGTTTACAGAGGTGTTACATATCAAACACTCATATGAATACCAGAACCCTAAGCCCTAAGCATCACACCAGCAGTGTTACTCTCTACAGTTCGTCAGTGGTTTCAAAATTATTTCTGATCTGTGTATACTGTATATCACAGAATAAGAAATATTTAGAGTTTAAACATATGGATTTTTGAGTAATTTAAAAAAAACTAACTGTAATAAAGAAATGCATAATTAAATACACAACCAAGTGAATTAATAAGTAAATACACAAAGAAAGAAAGAAAGAAAGAAAGAAACATATACACTTGAAATATGAAATACAAAAAAAAGCTGTGCCTGTAAATCCTCGTAGGCTGCCGTAGCTGGTGTCTCAGTTGGTAAAATAAATGCTTAATTGGTGATAAATCTGGTCACCCACAAAGGTAGAATTGAAGCACTCACCATGAGGTCTCAATACTAGAACCCAACCATCATCAAACTCCAAACAGAACTTATATTTGTCGACAAAAGACCATACAGTTACAGTAAATAATTACTGTTCACTGCAAACAAAGATAGTGGTAGCTGGCTGTCAATGGTAGGACACAATGCATGCCGTGACAACAAGTTTCTTTCTGCTAAGTGCCTGGAAATAATCTGACCAGAGACAGGGGTGTATAGTGAAGGTGCCATCTGGGTCTAAATGGTGGATAACAAAATAGTGGAAGCTGCTCATGCTTTTTCCTGAAAATATATACCCCAGAAATGTATTGCAATTACACGTTTTATTATACAGATGATTATTTCCTTTCTGTGTATGGGAGCAACACAGAAAAAAACTGCAAAAGCCAAACGTGATATAATGATATGATTTAATGTAAAATCTCAAAAATGGGCAGAACAAAAGTGTTGGCACCTTTTCAAAATTGTGGGTAAATACCATTGTTTCAAGCATGTGATGCTTGTTTAAACTCAGCTCATGCAAGTAACAGGTGTGGGCAATATAAAAATCACATCTGAAACTGTTACGAGATGTGGTGGTTTTTGGTAGGATCCAAGTATGCGGGATAGACGTATCCCACAACCTATAATAATACTCTCCCCATGGTCAGGCACAGAGGTGGGTCAGTTGTGCTGCAAAAAGTGGCAGTCTTGTTCTTGAGTCTGGCCTCATGGATTCACAAAAATACCAAGCCATTTTGAGGTGGAATTTTTTGCCTTCTGTGTTAATTCTGGACCTTGGTAATAACTGGACTCTCCAGTAAGACAATGATCCCAAGCACTTTTAAATGAATAGGTCCTGAAAAGGTCTGGAGTTACCTCTCAGTCTGCATACTTAAGTCCCATAGAGTGGGCGGTATGGTGGTTCCGCCGCCTCACAACAAGAAGGTCCCGGGTTCAATCCCAGCATAGAGGGGCCTGGATCCTTTCTGTGTGGAGTCTGCATGTCTCCCCGTGTCTGCGTGGGATTTCTCCCACAGTTCAAAGACATGCCTGTTAGGTTAACTGATTACTCTAAATTGGCATTGACTTGTGTGTATATAACTGGTTATGACATAACCTTGTGTGTAGATATAACCTATATGTACTGTATATAAACCAAAAAAACAAACAAACAATTTAAAGGAATTCATTGCAGAATTGAAGCCATCAAATGCCAATGAGAAGCTTTGCACAAGAATAATGGACAGAGTTTCCATGAGAGAGGTGTGAGAAGCTTGCCAGCACTTCCTGAAATGGCTTATTGAAAATACATTAAACCCAGTATTTGGTAGGGGATGGAATAATAATGCACATGGACATTTTTCACATGAACTCCATAACTAATTAAATATGTCACAAAATGTACCCATTACTTAATGTAATTTAATTATGAATGTCATGTATATTTAATCATTTATTTTATGTTGCTACCCCATGATTTGAACTATATATTTGAATCTGCACCAGATTGGACACTGGAACTTTATTAGACCAAAGTGCAATGACAGTCCATTCTGACTGTAACTCTTATAAAACAGACAATAAACCATTAACATCAATGTTTGATGCTTATTTTAATGTTTAATCTATGTATTTTCTTGTGTTTTTCCACTGATGTCTTTGCAGTGTATAAAGGTATACTATGACTAGAGTCAGTAAGCATTGAACTTAGTGTGTACACAATGTTTGCTACTGTAAAAGCAAAATTTCCCCAAGGACCAATAAAGCAATTCTTTTTTCCTAGCCTGTTTCTTCAATCATGGGAAAGCTTGTACAAAGGTGTAGCAACATGGAGAAGCTCTTATAACAAAATATTCACTGCACACTTGTCTACTGAAATTCTAGCTCAATTAATTAAACAGCAAGTTTTATGTGGTTTAAAAGTATCACAGAGTGCAAGAATGCTTGTTTTATCAGGGAAATTAATATCACAGGAAGAGTCCCAGGTAAGTTACAGTAGCTGCTGCTGGGTCCAAGATAAAACTTCATCTTATGTGATTGTAATCAGTGAGCATCTGGATGTAGAATGACACAGACATATGGCTTATCTCATGTATTTCATTCTCAGAGATTATGCTCTCTCTGTAACATAGCTTTTCTTTAAGTACTGATGAAATTAATGATAAGTTCACAAAATATCATGAGGCATAAATATAACTTCTTGCTATGCTCTTGCAACATTTGATTTAACTCCAGCAAAGCCATGTTGTATTTAAGTGCTGGTGGGTAAAATAAACTGTTTCATATTTAAATCTCAAAGCATATTTCATGCTGGGTAGTGTCATGAAATCAAAACATTTACATATACATTGACCTGCCACTTTATTAGATACATCTTGCTAGTACCTAATATGACCCCCTTTCACACTCAGAACTGCATTGATTCTTCATGACATATATTCAACAAAATGCTGGAAACATTTCTCAGAGGTTTTTTTCCATATTGACTTTTTAAGAATTAATTTTTTTTTGTGAAAATATCCTTTAAAAGCTTATTTACATTACAGTAGCATAAAATATTTTGTATTTTTTTGGTCAACAACCTGTTTTATAGAACGTAATGCAATCATTATATAGATGTCAATTCTTGTTGACAATTTTTATAAGTATGATATCCAGCTGTTTGAGCAATTCATTTTAATAATTTAATCTGTGTTATTTTTACGCATGAATCTTTTCCAAAGGTACTGGGACACTGACCTTAAACACAAACATTCACAATTCCACTGCTGCTTCTTTGGTCTTTTAGTCTTTTTATGGTGGTAAATGAATAAGCATGCACCAGCTTTAGGTGGCAACATGTGTTAGCACTTCAAGTGTACAAAGTGAAAAAGAGGAAAGTGGCACTTTTCCACCATGGCCTCTGGCTTGGGAATAACTTCCCATGTTGTATAAGCTACTCAATAATGTAAGATGCCAGATAAAATATACATTGACTGGACTTTCAATACATAGGCAGCCTGGGGCCAGGAGAGGCTGTGGCAGAGTTGGGACAGTGAACCCAAACACCCACTACGAAAGGGCGAAAGGGAGCCGAGGGTAAATAATGAGAACTGACCGAGTTGCTAAAAGACAAGCAGCTGTAAAGAGTAGAGATGCCTGCCACTTAATGAACTTGTAGCACCAACTGAGCCACACAACACAGCTGTAAGGCCTTGAACTTCAGCACTTAGGTTAATCGTAATGACATGGTCAACCTTTAACAAATAAGAAAATAACACTTACAAAGATGAATAACATTTAGGAATAAGGTTAGAACTTTAGCACACATATAAAAAAGTAACACTGCTTATTATTGAATAATATATATTCTACCACATTCCAAAGCATTGCTTCAGCAGAACAATGTTGAATGGCAAACAAGTAACTTATTTCCCAATGCAGTAAGCATCTAGCAAAAACTCCAACATAAATCTTATATTTTTTATAGTTTAAAAAATATTTTGACAACTCTGCTTTATTGTCGGCAGCACGGTGGCTCGGGGGGGAAGCACTGCTACTTTACAGCTAGAAAGTCCCAGATTCAGTCCCAGGGTGAGTGGCCTGGGTCCTTTCTGTGTGGAGTCTGCATGGGTTTACTCCGGGTACTCCGGTTACCTCCCACAGTCAAAAGACATGCGTGTTAGATTAATTGGTGTCCCTAAAAAGTGGCCCTTAGTGCGTGATTGTGTGTGTCTGTGTGTGTGCACTACGAAGGATTGGTGTCCTGTCTAGGGTTGTTTCTGCCATTGTACGCAGAGTTGCTGGGTAGGCGCCGGCTGGCCCGCGACCCAGGTGGATTAAGCAGAAGATAATAAAGGATAATGAATTCTCTGTTGTCCTCACCGACCTCTTTAAATATTGCTATAACCCACTTATCACAGTTAAGTAATCAGATTTAATTTGCAACCATTTAAAATAAAGGTACAGGCCAAGAACGTAACTTTGTAAGAGTGTCTTTTCTGTTTGAGTTCATAATGCACACACTCCAATCTTTTCTGGGCCACAGTTAAAATTAAAATGCAAATGATTGTTGCATTTTCAACAAAAAAGCAGCCACTGAAGTTGATGGGAATAAATCAAATCAAACACCAGATGGACAATTACACACATGAACAGTCAAAATGCACAGGACAATATGCATGTTCGGTATCTGAGAAAGAGAGAGAAGGAAACAGTGGTATTATGCATGATGAATTAGAAATCATAATAAAGTGTGCTTAACTGAGAAATAAGGAGCGAATCGTTTGAACAGACGATTTACAAATGCTGTTGGAACATTTACATCACAGCCTCACTACATGTTTTATTGACAGATTTGGGACACAATGTTTAAAGGTTTGATTTGGAGATCTCAGGTGAAAACCTCCAAGCATTCGATCTGTTCTTCGTATAGAGAACAATAACATTTGTGCAAAATGTGACATGTGCCCTCAACTACATGGGTTGTTTCAGCAGAGTCTCTGGGGTTCTCTGCATCCCTCACTATCGCCATCTGTTTTACTGAGAGTCCAATCCCATGCTGCATTGCCTCGCTCTCATTCACAAACCACAACCTTCACACAGCCTGGTATTTCAAGGAATAACTGCCATGCCACAATCAATGAAGTGTTCATTGTGGCATTACTAATAGGCTGAGATGCAGCAGGTATGTGAGATGATGCATACGGGAACATTCATTTTTATTTCTTTCATTCCATCATTATCCTTTATGACTTCACATAAGGTTCAATAAAACACCCTTATAATACAAATAATTAACCATTTATCTTCATTTGCATCACATCATTCTTTCTACATTTTAGCAAATGTAAAATAACAAAAATGCTGTCATTAACTAAAATCGATTTGAATTTACACAACAAAGTTTATAAATAATTTTTTTTACGTTTTTATGGGTATTCTTATCGGTGTATCTCATTTTAAACGAGCACTCAAAGGAACTAATTTAAAAAGAAATGAATAAATCAAATCAAATGTTAAGGTTTCCCTCGTCAACAACTTTTACTTACAGAACATTTACAAGTTTTATTTTAATATTATTATGTCCTGTACGTGTATTCAAATGCACAAAAACATGACCTGTGTCAGGCCGACTCACTTTTGACCCACTTCGATCTCCATACTCATGATCTCCCCCACTTTTGACACTTTTGGCGCTCCATAACGGCTTCACCATCTCTTTTTTTTAAAAATCTGAATCTTTCCGAAGTAAATCTGTTTATCCAGAAGCCTAACTTTCCCTGACCGGGCATCCCGGACTGGGCACGAGTCCATGGCGGTGCCACCCTACCCAGCCCAACCTTCACTTTGCGAGCCCCACCCGGGATTTGAGCCCTCGGCCCGTTGCAGCAGCTGGCTCTTACGAAACAAACCAAAATACTAAACAAAAAAAAAATATGGACCTGGCCTGGTCGTTCAATTAAAAAAATAAAGTCAAATTTAATACAAAAGAAAAAAAAGATCATGTTAGAGCTTTAATACTTGACTGGCACTGCCCAGAAATGCCAATGCCAAGAAAGGTGCCCAATTTTACACGTATTACATTATACTCTCTCGTATTCACATCTCTTTTTTTTATCTATTTTATTACAAACTTATATATTATTATTGATTTAAATTATATTATTAATTTAATTTTACTATTTCTATAATATACTTATAAGTATTTATTTAATTAACATCTAGGCCACCCATGCTGGTCGGGTCCCTTTTTGAGTCTTGGTTCCTCCCAAGGTTTCTTCCTTCTACTATTAGGGATTTTCCTTGCCACTGTCGCCCTAGGTTTGCTCCATTTGGGATTGGTCTTTTAAGATCATATAAGATTATAAAGCTGCTTTGAGACTATACTTCGTTATAAAAAGTGCTATAAAAGTAAATTAGAATTGACTTAAATTGATCTAAAATAAAATTTTCGTTTCTAATCTGAACAAAAGGGCGTAACCTTAAACCCTTACCCTACAAAGTAGGAGATAATGAGGAGCTGAACGGCTCGGTTGATGATGCCGATGGTCCAGCTCTTCACCACCACCGACTTGGTGGTCTCGTAGGTGAAGAAATCCGTAATGCAGCTCCACATCTTTCACCGCTGCAAACCGTCAGAACAACAGTGGGAGTCTCGGCTCGGACCGGCGGACAGTCCAACGTTCGGTGTCCGAAAGCGTGAAGGAAAAGCTCAGATCGGGACGGACCAGCCTCTTCGCGTTGGACTGAATCTGAGGGGTCTGAGGTCTGAGCCTCTTACAGTGCGAGGAAGATCCTCCCTCCCTCCCTCTGGTACTTTCCTTAGACCCTCCCCCTCTCACACACACACACACACACACACACACACATACACACACGATAGAACAAGCTTCTCAAGCATAGACGCAAAACAGCTTTAGAGCAATAAGCAGTCCTGCAAAGGTCACACCAGGAGCACACTTTACTGGACTGAGGAGAACATGCAAACTCCACAGGGACAGTCCAGACCTAGGACTAGCGGCAGAGTTGTCGTCTCATGTCTCGGTAACCTTTTTGGAGCTTGTGGAACTGACCTTTTGACAGTTTTCTCGTTTCGTTTTCGACCAAAAAGCCCACACTGAAGCAACCATCCAATAAATCCTATCGGTATGTAGGACCACCCTGTGGTTTGGGCTTAATGTAGGCACTAAAAGTGGAGCACGCTCTCTCCGGCTCTCTGTGTCCTCACGAACGCTCTCGAGGGAACGGCAGGACAAACTCAGACGGAGCCTGGGATGGAGATCATCCCTAACGAGACGCTGAGCTGAGTGCTGGACGTCCAATTGGATTCTTCTGAAAGAGGAGCTCGAAGAGAAAGAGAGAGAGAGAGAGAGAGAGAGAGAGTTTGGGGTAATGTAAGAGTGCAGGGGGAGAATGGGGAAGAGAAAATGGACCTAACTCAATAAAAATGGATGCATAAGATGCCACAAATGCAATAAGACGCAAAGTGGTGTGAGAGCCGCCCGCGAGTGGGAGGGTAAAAGGGCAGAAAGGAATTGTGAGAGGTACTCCAGAACGCCCCGTAGCTCCTTATGCTCTGATGATTTCACTTACAAATTTCAAATGATGCAACCTGGTGGCTCAGAGCCGGTCTCAGAACCAGGGTGGAACGAGCTACCTTCAAGGTGTCCCTGATCCCCCGACCAACGCTCGTCCAGGTGGCCCTGAGACGTCTTTGCAACTCGAAATGCGACTCAAGATTCATCATCCAATCCCAGAGGTGGGATTAAAATTAATGTGGCACAAAATACCACCAAGGTAACTGGGCACCAGGCACTACTGGGTCCCCAGACCTTCACCACACCCATATGCCCTTCCAGATGCCACCATGTCCTCGATTCCTTGACCAACGCTCGTCCAGGTGGCCCTGAGACGTCTTGGCAACTTGAAATGCGACTCAAAGTTCATCTTCCAATTCCAGAGGTGGGATTAGAACGAGCGTGGCACAAAATGCCACCAAGGTAACTGGGCACCACACACTACCAGGTCCTCAGACCTTCACCACACCCCATATGCCCTTTCAAATGCCACCATGTCCTCAATTCCTTGACCAACGCTCGTCCAGGTGGCCCTGAGACGTCTTTGCAACCCGAAATGCGACTCAAAATTCATCTTCTTCCAATCCCAGAGGATAAGAATAAGTGTGGCACAAGCTACCGCTAAGTTAACTGGGCACTGCCCACTACTGGTTCCCCAGATCTTCCCCACACCACCATCTTTCCAGTTGCCACCCCGTCCTTGATCCCATGCCCAATGCTCATCCAGCTGGCAGTGACACTTTGTGACAACTGAATAATTCTAATTGCAGGTGTGAGATTAGAATTTGAATGGCACAACTTCCTGAGTAAATGGGCACTACACACTACTGGGTCCCCAGATCTCCAGCACACCCCCTTTGTCTTTTGAGATGCCACCATGACCTTCATACCCTGACCAGCGCTCATCCAGATGCGAATCAGACCTCACCTTCTAATCCCAAAAGTGGAAATAGTGCCCGGATGGCACAAGTTACCTCATTACCTAAGTCTTACCTAATTATCTGGGCACTACTGGTTCCCCCAGACTTTCACCACACCCCCCTACATCCTTCCAGATGCCACCACGTCCTTGGTGATCCAGCTGACAATGAAACTTCATAGCAACTCAAAATTCACCTTCAAAACCACACCCTTTTTAAAAATTGCAAAGCAACTCCATCTTAACCTGCTAATCCCAGGGTTGGGTTACCAACAAGGTTGGCACAAGCTACTTCCTAGATAAGCTACCTTATAATTATTTGGGCACACTAGGTCTTCAGACCTTCATCACACCCCCTTGGCCCTTCCAGATTCCACCCTGATCAACGCTCATCCAGCTGGCAGCGACACTTTGAAGCAAATCAAACCTCACCTTTCTTATCTCAGAGGTAGGATTAGGACCAGGATGGCACCTGGGCACTACGCACTACTGGATCCCCAGACCTTCATCCTACCCACTATGGTCTTCCAGATGCCACCACGTCCTTGGTGATCCAGCTGACAATGAAACTTCATAGCAACTCAAATCCTTTTTGAAAATTGCAATGCAACTCCGTCTTTACCTGCCAATCCCAGGGGTAGGTCACCAACGAGGTTGGCACAAGCTACTTCCTAAGTAATCGGGAACTACCTACACACTACTGGGTCCCCAGACCTCCATCACACCCCCTTGGCCCTTCCAGATACCACCCTGATCAACGCTCATCCAGCTGGCAGCGACACTTTGAAGCAAATCAAACCTCACCTTTCTTATCTCAGAAGCAGGATTAGGACCAGGATGGCACAAGGTACCTCCTAATTACCTGGGCACTACCCACACACTCACATCGCACCCACTAGGTTCTTCCAGATGCCACCACCTCCTTGGAACGGCGGCCAACGCTTGTCCAGGTGACAGCGAGGCTTTTCGAAAACTCGAAATGCAACCCTGTCTTTACCTTCTAATCCCAGGGGTGGCCAAGCTACTTCCTAGGTAACTGGGCACCACACACTACAGGGTCCCCAGACCTTCACCCTGCCCCCTAAGCTCCTCCAGGCACAGACACCTCCTTGGTTCAGCGGCCAATGGTGTTCCAGGTAGTCCTGAGACTTCTTGGCAACTCAAACCAGGGAGAAAGGAAGGAGTAAGGGGGAGAGCAGAAGGAGTAAGAATGGGTCCAAATGGAGCGACCAGACAGCGTTAATGTCTTCTAATGTAAGTGTGTATGATTGAGGATTGAGTTACGCCTGACGGTCTTCCTTCGTCTGCCTCTCTAATGCCGAGTCTGAGCTCCGCCTACAGCGACCGTACCTCCCTCCCGCTCCCTACGGTCCTCCTAATCCTCCTTCTCTACCCGACCACAATGCAAACAACAAGCCCTTCTTCAAAACCAAAGTTCTTGTCGGGACCCACAAAAGTGGCCTCCACTTACTGACATTACCTTTAAACGGATTACTGTGTGTGTGTGTGTGTGTGTGTGTGTGTGTGTGTGTGTGTGAGCTGTAAAGGCAAACTGCACTGCACAGGCCTACACAACACAGTACAGCTTGCAGGCGGAGGCCTTTAGTTGCTTGGCCGTTACCTTGTTACCATGCATAAGCATAACGAAAAGTCTGAAGGGTTCACAAACTTTCTGCATATTTACCTCGGTTCTCGACCCCCTTTGGAACCTTGGAATTTACATTTACATTTACATTATTTAGCAGACGTTCCTTATCCAGAGCAACTTACAACTCATACAATCTTACAATCCAAGCAATTGTGGGTTAAGGGCCTTACTCAAGGGCCCAACTGTGGCAGCTTGGCTGAGGTGGGATTTGAACCCTGGACCTTCTGGTCCAGAGGCCAGAACCTTAACCGCTAGGCTACCACAGTCCTATTCAGCTTTGACTTCATTTCGATCGGAAATCACAAGAATCTGACCCCAAACGGGACTTTTTCGGGAACTTTGCATTGTGCAAAGCTTGTCAGATTATTGGCACATGCACAGTCCGACCAATCCCAGGAAAACCTTCAGCCAATCACAGGTCTTTAGAAGATTCAAGTCTTAGAAGATTTCCTGATCGATATCCTCGTTTATAGACTCTGTTCTCCTAACCCATAAGTAACTACATTTTCTCTTTTCTCTCTGAGCTGATGTTCTGGTACCAGTTCCAGCACCACACAC
>JAUZSU010130385.1:0-16841 GCA_034780255.1 Parotocinclus maculicauda
ACAATGGAATTTTAATAAAACCAATACAGACATTCATTCTTTATCTTCCGCTTAATCCACAGGGGGTCACGGGCCAGTTAGTGCCCGCCCAGCAACTCTGGGCACAAAGGCAGGTGCGTGTGTGTATATATATACACACTCTAAAATCTGCTTAGTTGTAAGCATATTACACGGATAATGGTAAGATGTAAATGAGGAGCAAGAGATAACAGTCATTAAATGTGGTTGTTAGAAGTGCAGAGCTGCAAATGAGCCACAGTTCACTGATCTAATCACCTCATGCTTTCCACAACACACACACCAGTTGGGGTCCTCTGTTATTATGGTCTTACTAAATCACACGCTAATATATAGTCAGGCAATACGGACCGATTCCCAAAAGAACAAGCTTAAACTTGGGATTTTTTGTCCTACAAAATGACACAATTGAGCTTGCATTTTCCATTGATTAAAATAGCCTTATTTAGCTTTAATGGCGCGGTTGCTAATCAAAAGCAAACAGCAGTTGCTTCTTGATTTAATCAAGAAGTGACTAAACCAAACAACCAACAGTCGCTCATGAGTTATCATGTGATATCAGATTCATTTGAACAATTAATTAGAAGTGTATGTTAAAAGAGCACATTTAAATCTGCTTTTCACAAGTAATTTACAGCTATTCTGTATTTTCTAACGTATTTAATAACTGTATTATTTATCAGAAATGCTTGAGTATATGAATGAATGCTGAATATGAATACATAAAATAGAAATGCTAAGTGTATAAAGTAACCTATTTATAAGAACAAATAAAATGACTGCACTAAAATCACAATTTAATTCTTATGTATAATGAATTTTTAATGTTGGGACTGCGGTAGTCTAGTGGTTAAGGTACTGGACTCTAGACTTGATGATTCAACCCACAGTTGCTTGGATTATAAGACTATATTCATTGTAAGTCCCTCCGGATAAGGGCGTCTGCTAAATGACATAAATGTAAAATGTAAATGTAAAATGTTCTGTGTCTCTGTGAAATGAAGTCTGTCATTGCTTCCCCATCCCAAAAAAAACTACTCTTTATACTGCTTTACCTTCTTTATTTACAGGCCATTTTCTAACCTTACCTGTCATGCTAAACTGTTTGAAAGTTGTGGCTTCAAACAAATGTGCACTACGAAGGTCTCAGTTTTGCTCTCCTTTCTCTGTATACTTGTTGACGAAAAAATGATGCACCAGATAAAAATATCAGATTGCTAAAAAAATTTGCAAATACTTTTGTCTCAGGTATATATGTAAATTATTACAGGTGTGGTCTGATTAGACACTGGGTTATACCACAAGAAGAAGGACTTTCTGACCCTACTTTTGGGCAGTGTACCTATTGGAAAGTGTTCGCTGACTGCTAGACAGGCCTCTTTAAAGCACTTGAAGACATTTTGCTCAGTTGACAGACTTTGACATCATAACACTGAGGGAAGCAGAAAGGAACCAATTGTCCACCATGTAGCCTGTTCTGACCTAGCAGTTAGGAGGCCTTGTGAACCGTAGTTCCAAGACGCCATGCGCACACAGGTGGCACCTTTACTACACACCCCTCAACGTTTGTTGTCACAGTGCCCTTACATGTCCAGACAGTGACAGATAGCCATCGTTGCCTTTGTTTTCATTGGTGTTGTAAAACGTATCATCTTTAACGACTAATCCAGATTTTTTCTGGGATCGGACAGTGGTCCAGTTTGAGTACGAAGGCCTTGTGATGAGTGTTTCAATCCTGCCTTTGCTGTGGAGTGACAAACAGTCCTAACGGTTTGTTTGATGATCTGGGGAGATACGAGGGACACTAACAGATCAGCTCTATGTGAAGGACAGTCTGCGGTCACGTGTGTTGCATTTTTCAGTAGCATAATGCTCGCCCAAGTACAGCATGGATTTCCACCAGATTATACTTCCAAGTAACCAGATTTATCGCTAATTAAGGATTTGTCTCACCAGCTGGGATGCCAACTTCGGCAGCCTACAAATATGCAGGATCTACACGCTTGGCTGCAACGGCTGGGAGCAAATGTGCCACAGGATTCCTTACAGAGCTTGTTTGACAGCATTTCCTAACCGTCCTGTATCCAGGCTAGAAGTGGCCTAACAGGGTAACTAGAGCCTCCTTTCAATTGTAGAGTTTTCCCCAATAAGCCATAAAATTATTTTGCTCTAATATTGCAATCACTTATCACTCATACGTCAGCATTATATTTATTCATATAACGTTCTATTTACTTCTACTATTATTTCTTTGTGAGGTTTTTTGTATCTACATGCTCCCCTTTGGTTACATTTTTCATCAACAGGGTTTAACGATGGCAATGACATTTATCTTAGCCCCTAACTCTATGAACCCTTTATTATTTTGCCTTTAAAATATCACACGTTAAACGTTGAAAACAGGACAAAGTTCATGTTGGTGGAATCTAGAGCTTTCCTGATCAAAGTTAATCATTTATGTCTTAGCATAGAGGGCATTTCAGTAACGCAATCCTCCATGCATATCTAGGAGTTTTCCATGACTCCACACGTCTTTTTGTCATATATTAATTTCTGTCCAACCATGTATTTTTTGACATTCACAATATTGCATCTCTCTCTGTTTTCTTGACGTAAATGTGCTCATCCATGCATTTAGCACATTAGGCCTTCATTATTTCTATTCCTTTTTCTTTGGTCTTCCTTCTAAAGCGTTACAAAACTCAAATAGGTCCAAAGCTGTCCTGCTAGACTGCTTTCACACAGTGGAAAAGCTACCCACATCTCATATATACCACACAGCTACACTGGATCCCTATCACTTGATTAGCAGACAGACTAGTATTAACGTCTTTTCAAAGAATTCAAACTGACACACATTTGTTGTGTCTACATCGCCCACTTTAGCTGGAACCTAATCACAAGTTTAACTGTATCTAAGTGCATTCTGCATAATTAATAGGCTACTATTTGCTTGTAATGGTTGTAATTAGCATGTGCACAGTAACCTAATGAATGACGATTTTAAGACTTAAGACTCTACATTGCGTGGTTTGGGTGATTCCCGGAGTGTAGCGCCACAGCTAATATTCGCTCAGTGTGCGCCAGTCAAAAAATTACAGCCTTATTCATATTTAAATGCATTCAAATGCTGAACCTTTTAAAATAAATTTTGAATATGACTTTTCAGTGATGACACTAACATTACCATTTTGATTTCTTCCTGTCTTCTTTCCTCGTGTATGACTGATTTGAAACAGACATGCAAAAGCTCTTTGCAATCAAACAGTTGCCCTGCATTTCTCAGTTTCCAGAAAAAACACGAGTCTGTTATTAGACAGATGGAGCATGCGAGCTCATGCCATTTCAATCATCTAATCAGAGAGTGAGTTTAACAGATTGAGGAAAAAAGGTTGAAAACATCATCGTAGTGGTATTGTTTTTATCTGCCGTGACCAGCTGAGTGAACGTGACGACTGAGATTTTCTCAGGAGTGCAGCTCAAAGTGCTGATGATAAATTGAGATGGATGGAATCAGGGATAAAGATACTGAAAGAAAAACAATGATGAAGTGAGCAATGAAGACAGATCTGATGCTGGACTGGCTGATTTTCACTCTCCTTCAGCAGAGACAGTATTGACATTTTTTCAGGCGCCTCTGGACTCAAAAAGACTGACTCGGTGAAATTTCAGCTGCCTAAGACACACAAATGGGTGACTCCCCCACACGATCTATTTGTTATGCAGTAATTTCAGTGTTATACTGTACACAATGAATGAAATTTGTACTGTAACAGTATAGCACTTTCTTGTATGGTCAGAAACATTTTTCCAGTATGTACACACATTTTAAATCTCAGTGGATCAGCCATGCTCATGTTTAGGCTGCTTAGGATAAAAATAATGCTAATGGCTTGAGAGCAAATCAGGGTTGTGTAAAAGTTCCAAAATTATTTCATGCAATTTTATTATTTGTATTTATTTTTGTATTTGTTTGTTTCAATAGTATTTATTAATTTATTTCAAATCATTTGTTTGTTGTTTATGAATATGTTTATAAATGTAGTTATTTAAATATCACTTGATATATTTATATTTTAATATATACATTTAATTTTATTAATTTAATATATTGTTTTTTTTGTACATAGTTTATTATTGACCATTTTATTTATTTACCTGGATTGCAAATTTCAAATGTGAGGTATATCATTAATAGATCACAATAAAAATACTACACTGCTCACAAAAATTAGGGGATATTTTAGGGCATATTTTATTAGTGGGTATTTCATTCATTTCATCATTCCAATTAGTGGAAATGCACCCTAATTTTTGTGAGCAGAATGTTCGCTAGCTGTCCCCGCCCTTTAATATTACAGTGAAATATAAAGATTAAAATCCTTTAAATGTCCTTCAGAAATTGTCATCCCATATCCCATCTAAAAAAAATAGTTTTTACGAGAAATCCATAATAATTTACTTTAAAATGCATACTTTTGTCATATCCCAAGGTTGTCACTCAGTCCTCTTACCCTAACATAATTATGAAACAAGTCACATGGTCAGCACGAAGTTGTATCATCTGGATCTTCTGTAGACCAAAAGTAAGTTCTCTCTTCCTTTGTTCTGTGTATTTGATGATCCTGTAAATATGATTGACAAAGGTCAGTCTTAGCATACTATCCTGTTACTGTACTGTTCATTTGAGTAATTAGAATGTTATTACCAATGACCATGTAATTACATTAATTGTTAAAACTCAGTCCTGTTACTCATATAAAGGAGAAACCATGAACAATTGAAATAGATTCCAGTATTCATTATGAATAGGTAAATATGTTGTTAAATTCAGTGTTGATAAACTTAGAGATTAATTTTTATTTGGTAAAATGACTGCATTTACATTGCATTACTTTCCTTTAATTAGTCTATTTAATATATAGCATTAGTATTAATCTTACTAGTATTAATCCTGTACCTTGAGGTAGACATTTCCATGTCATGCACATCCCACTTTACCTGGTTCATACACACTCATCCACCCATCTTTAACACCGATTTCATGGACTGTTTGCTTTTGATTGAACCTGAGCAGTGCTTATGATGATTATTATGACGATGATGGGTTGGGTGAGTCATGTATTTAATATTATTATAAGCTCATCGTTTTTTGTGTAGTGTCCCTTGAAGAGAGATCCTAGATACCCACCCATCCATTCATTTATTACAATCTTACGATTGCACCTGCTAACTTTTTGCCGCCTGAGCACATCAGCACATCCTTGGCTGTGGTTCAGTTCTCTGCTACAAGCACTAGCACATAATCCTCAAGATCGAGCCATCCAGACGTATAGCACACACTCACGTTCCATCATTTAGCACAGGTCCTAGATTGCCTTTAGAGTCAGTCTTCACCACCATACAGCTCTCAACACATTACTTGTGTGACAGTGTACATATTCCTTATTACACCACCAACAGACCTTTAGCTATCAGAGACTTCATGTTAGGTCTCTTGTTCACTTTTCATCAATCCCAAATTGTGGTGATATTTGCATCTCAGTAAGATCAGATTCCTAGCCCTTATTTTGCCATACTGTAGCATTTGAATTGTGCAATTAGAATATTATCATTCCCTTTATTAAAGCAATCTAATTTTGCGACATGGCACTAAATGTCACGCCAGTTGCCTGCTTGGTTACTGTGAGAATTGTATTTCAGACTTTGGAGCAAATCAGCATTTAAACCTTCATTAAGTCATGCATTCTTATGCAAATTTTGGGGCTTTTTTGTCTTCCATTTGTTTCCTTCACAACCAAAATGACCAAATAGTAACTATAGAATATGCTACAAATTTGAATTAACTACTAATGCGTACTGAGAACCATTAATAAGTACTAGTGTAACAGGGAACCAACCACAGACACAGTGCCAGTCCGTTGCAAGGCACATAAACACACACACTCGTACTGGGACACTTAGAGACAATATTGTAGCTTGTAGAGACAACAACTGACCCAAAACGTCTTTAAAATGTCTAAGTACCTGGAGGAAACCCCACACAGACACATTAAGAACTTGCAAAGTCCACAAAGGTAGAATCTAGTTGCGTTATCTAATTTTATGTTAAATATTGGATACTTAATTTTAAATATTGAACGTTTTATTTCAATTGTTATACTGATTGTCTGATTTGTATTTTGTATTTGATTATAAAATTGTATTCAGCATTTTTATTGGCCGTTTCTGTCCCCACTGTACCTAGTCAGCATGTTTCACAAATTGTGTATGTGACATTTTGAAGGGTGTTGCAACTGTAGCCTCCTTGAGTGTAATTACACCATGACCGAGGTACTGCATTGCCGTCCTACCTTTTTATTGCCCTCAGACAATGTGTTGTCATGGTTTGATGGAGAGAAATATGCTGATAATAAATTACTACTCATGAAAATTAATGAGGGTGGAGTTGACATGAGCCAACACTGGGAGAGAAGGATTGAATATGCAGTGATAAAGAGAGATACAGTAGATGGAACAACACAGTTAAACACGACTGTGTCCACTGTTCCTTACTTGTTTGTACTAATTACTTTGTCTCTTTTCTTGGATGATATGCAAACCAGTAACAACCAGTCTATTTACAGCTTTTAGTGTGTTCCCAGGGGCATATTTCTTAAGAATCAAGCCTATTTTGTCTACCCACCAGTTAACCCAACAGCCATAAAAAAATCAGTAGTTGTGTGAAAAACGAAAAAAGAAAAAAAGTTTCACGCCAACTCTGAGTTGGATCATCAGCAGAGGCACAGCCTGCAATAAAAGGGTACAATACAATACAAGGGTACAAAAACTGGGGATAAGATCTGATATAGTCTCTTTCGGATGACTATTTGCTCAGATATCTTATCTTTAGTTGTACACAGTGTGGAGAAAAGCAGAAAACTAAGAAATAATAATTTATAATAAAAATAAAGCTTAAAGTGGAGGGAAATATGAAACAGCAAATACAAAATGGAAGAAAGAGGTGAGTTAAAAGTTTAAGTAAGCAGATAGATACTAATATTTGAATAATAGTAATATTAATAGTAATACTAATAGTTTGCATGTGACAAACTATGTATGATCTCAGCCTTAGTTTGTTGGTTTAATTTTCTTCTATTTCTCCTATTTTTGAACCAGACACTCCACTTTAGTTATCACATTGTATAATGGTGCCAATTTGGGATGCCAGCTCTTTGTCAAATCCAAAACAGTGCACAGCATAAGCACGCACACATAAATGCAAGTACCCACTCTCTCCTCTGCCTTGTGTATATATGCATTATAATGATAGTACAGACATACAGTATATTATTAATAATGATATTTTTTATAAGAGGTTTCATCTTCAGCTCTCCCTGGTGGGAAAATCCAGTGCTGCTCTGTGCCTGGTTCTTTCCTGTGCATCTTGTGACAGAGGCTGAAGGATGTGGCTTTATACAGCCAAAGATGTATGGCATAAATTAAGAGATAATTGAGCTTTCAGCTTTTCAGGCACACGGTGTCAATGGCACTTCTCCAGCAGTTTTTACGGCATAGTAAATATCCATAAACGTCTAATGTCCTACATACGCCGCAAATGAGGATGAACCAGTGAACACATGCATCAAAACAATAATGATGAATTCAGGCCTCGAGCGTGACAGACACAACATATGCAGAAAATGTAGTCTAATAGGCATTGTAGCATTTTTCAACTAATACAAACAAAACAATACGTTTGAATTTAAGTGTTGAGGAAAAATATCGGACCACATGAGGAGAAACAGCTTGAACATTCAGCATGTGAGAAAAGAAAATAGTCTAAACACAACCCCCCCTTTGGTGAGCATTCCTGAATTGCGTTTATGTAGATTTTGTGAAAGATGAAGGATTAGCGATCACTCTTTATTGATTTATCGCACTGAGAGAACCCTGAGTGAGCAGCAAACCAACAAAAACAGAAATTAGTCAGTCCGAGAACAATGAACAATAAAAACAGCACAACAGTGAAAAGATTAGACTTGAGTTGGATAAGAAATCACCACAGAAATCCAAGGCAAAGCTTTAGGGAGAATTTATGTCCAAGCTAATTTAACAAAACACGGTTTCTGACAGTTTCATTTTTTCAGCATTTAATTTAGTCAATATTATATATTAAGTTCCAAAAATGCCCACTGAAATGGAAATACCTTTTGTACAATATGAGGTCTTGGTGAATTGTGATTGGGTCAGCTTCCTCTAAAAGTTCTTAATTACTTATTTTATTTTTTATTATAAATGATTCTTTAAAAAGTTCTCATTTGCTAAACATATTTTTATTACTGCTTGAATCTGCTGTCAACTAAAATTTTTAACACAGGGTGAACATCAGAAAAATAGCATTTTGGACTTACAGTTTAGTTTAAGGTTTTAAACATTTTAATATTTTTAGATTTTTTTGTCTCATTTTTTTTTTTTCTTGAACTTTAGTTAACAAGTGATCCCTGGGGCCTTAGCGAGTAATGCCAGTAACATTCTAGAAAATTAAATCTATTATGTTAGCCATAAATGTACTAGCTAGTACTAGTTAGATAGTACTTACCAACCAAAGATACGAGTAGCATGATTATCAGCCTACTTTTCCATTAGCATTTGGTATGAATCAGTCTTTTAGGTTGAAATAGACTGTGATCAAGCTGTGCATTCCAAAATACACTATACAGTAGTACATTAAACTGTACCCCAACTAGGGCTGGCTCGATACCATTTTTTAAGCTAACAATAACTCCACACAGCTGACATGATGACCACGCTGCTAGCTAAAAGTTTTAACTCGAGTTCCAGCTATTGCTAACGTGACACAGGTCTGTTTATGGCGTGTTGTCCAAATTGTAGTAAAGCATAAATGTGATATGAAAGATATCAGATTAAACTGTTTTTCCCACCATCCGATCTTTGATCCAGTGATTTGCCACATACTGATACCGATACAGAATATTGGATTGGTACAGCCCTAACCCTAACTCTGAACCTCAACCCTAACCCCCTAAGTAGTCTTATAATTATAATAGTATACATTATATAGTATAATTGGCCCAGTGTTAATGTGCCTGACTACTATTGATGTATTTAGTGTCCCTGTCGGAAATAGCCATTAATGCTGAAAGCAATATTAAATAAAATAAAACCCAAATCCCACTGGACATATACTATTTCGACCAATCCTATGGAGAAATTTTGAGGTTTCTTTTAGTCAGATCAACCCACTGTAATCTATTATTTCATAGATGTGGGTATTCATTTTGGACTATATCTTCAAAATGATGCTTAATGAGAAATATAGTTGCTTCAAAAGTCTAGTATACATGTCTATGCAGTAATAGAGTACAGTGACGAAAACCTTCCACAACAGAATTGGTTCGACTTTTTGATAGACTTTACAGCAATACTGGAGTTATTCCAAATTGGACTGGGAGCAACAGAGCAACCTTTTGCTTAGCTTTTAGATTTGACGTAATGCTCAAGCCATAGGTCTCAGTGTTGTTCTAATGTGTCCAGTTTTAGACAGGGAAATACACAACCCACACAAAAAATAAAAAATGAAACCTGGTTTGTTATTTGGGCTGTTAGTATTAAAAAATAACCTGGGCTGTTATCTAAATGTGCACAAGCACTGAAAAAGTAGGTATTGCATGCTAATTATGGTGGAATTTTTACTGTGTTCTTTCTGTAGACTTTTGCTTTTGCAATCTTGTTTAAATGAGATGTTATTAAAATGAAATATAAAATATTATGACAAAGAGCTTTGGGATATTTAAAGATTGCAGCTCGACTTTCAGGTCTTGCTTATGAGTGAACAGATTTGTCATGGTGTTATAAATATATTGCAAATATAATTTGATCAGTACTGACAGGTTTCCATTCATATGCATGTCCAAAGAAAAGAAGTTATATAAATGACTTAATAAGGTAATATAAATATAATATAAATATCAAATCACTTCCATTTAGAAGTTAAGTATTCTGCTGCCAATGTTCATAGTTCACAGTAGGAAGCCTAAGCTTCAGGGTGAATTAATGTGGAAAACAAAAAAAGTCACAGCACCTACCAGACGTGTATTTTAGTACTCTAAGGCTCTGCTTTAAGTCATGGTAGAAATATCAATTCATCACATTTTCAAAAGTTGCCTAATTAAATGCAACACAACACAACACACACAACTCAGCTGTGGTGAAATTTGATTTTGATTGTTAAACGATTACGTTTTTGTGCCATGGTGGCCTAAAGTGGTTTGCCCTGTCATCTCCAGAGCTAAAATGTGTTAATTCAGTTGGTCTGTCTAAAGTGTGTGTGTGTGTGTGTGTGTGTGTGTGTGTGTGTGTGTGTGTGTGCACCCCACAATAAACTGTCCTGTCTAGGGTTGGATTCTCCATCGTGCCCCTTGGTACCGGTTAAGCTGTTGGAATATATACGATATTGAAAATAAATGAGGTTTCTGTATGAGCTTTTGTGCCAGGTGTGATGTTTTTGATGGATTTAGAGCTTCTATGGGAATAACTACAAAATATTTTTTTTCTATCTAGGTTGCATAAAATGGCAATTAAAGCTTAATTTATGCTTTTTAGAGAGGCATGTTTTCTGTCTGATTTTCTTTTGTTTGACATCAAGAGACATTGTTTTCAATCTAACAACACAGAAATGTACGGGCTGTATTTCCTACTGAGACATTCATGTCATTTTGTAAAATCTGCATCATTAATAGTCATTACCAGACTCTTTTCAACTGTAGCACCAAACCCAACAGACCCACCACCCCTCCCATACACCCAAGACACAGTGTCTTGATGGACCTATTAGAGTCATCAAAGAACTTTGAAACAGTATTTGTATCTCTATCATTTAATCATTACCCTGATTCCAAAAACTGTTAAGAGTCGTAAAACAGTGATAAAACAACAGTAGTTTTTACGTTATTTCATATTATATTATATTATTATCTCTTTCACGTTTTAGTCTAGGTACTATGTACTCTCTCTCTCTCTGTATATAATCTTATCATTACTCAAACAATTTCTATAAAACTTACATATTATAATAAGATACATAACATACATAATTCTTACATATTGTTTATCTTGTATCTGCCAAAGAAGGTTGAATCCCTGCATCCGATGTGATAAAAAATAAGATTATAAAAGTAAAACAAATTACATAGTGTTTGAAGTTGAGATGAAATACAGATATTGAAACTAAAGATTTTAAAAGCATTTTTAAAATTCTACTACCATTTTAGTAATATATTTACAACAATAAGAATAATAAGAATAGTTTACCCAGCCCCATTCTTCCCCTTCCCACACCACACGCACTTCGAAGTTTGAATTCAGGTCCTCAGGAACTGCAGTTTCCAGCTTTTACACCTAATCCACATGAGTACTTCTACTATTATTACCCCTCTAGAATAACAACATAAAATAACAACAACTACAAAATGTTTCACGGATGAATAACACAAAACCTAAATGTTTCCCTGCGTTGGACTACAGCAAGATCAAAGCTGGTGTTAAAGCAGCTTCCATAAGTTGTGAGACCTTTTGAAGTGAATCTCCCAATTCCTGCTTGGCTGTACCATTTTTTAGGAACAAGAACTGCAAGTTTGTAGTGTAAGATCGTATCATCACTGGTTCAAACCGCACAGCCTTTATCTAAAAATCAAACCCACTCTTCCTGAATGTTTTCTGTTTGCTTTAAAGATAGAACAAACTTTGATCTTGTCTCTATTCCGCACTGGTGGCTCTGCCTTTCTTTGCTGCGTCTTCCTTCATTTTTTTCAGTTATCTGTTCTAAAACTGTTCTTACACTCCTGGCTGAGTGGCACAGCATGTGCAAGTCTCTATGAGAATCAAGCCTTCAAATACTTAATGGCACCAGAATAGGACCAATGCTTTTGAAGCTATGGAGGACAGTGATACAGAAGAAGTGTTTTTTTTTTTTTTTTTTTTAATAAAGCGGTTTCTAACTTCTATGTCCTAAGATTACCCATCCTCAACACTTGTAATGTACTATTGACATGCATTTAATCCCATTCTCTTACAAAAATGTTTAGTCATTGAGCTGCTTCTGTTAAAGGATTCCACAGTGATCATCCTGACCTGCATAGTAGATTAAGCACTGCTTTTTATACCAGATGAAACGTTGATGCAGCCCTCCCCATTTATCCGGCTTGGGTCTGGCACTAGAAGCATCCTGTGCACACCCTTTTTTTTTTTTGTAAACACTCCACTTGACCTTGACCACCCAGGAATTGAATTCCAGTATTGCATTTGGCTTACTTTCTCATGGAATGCAGGAAGTATATTTACACAGTGGAACCTTGCTGCCCAAAACTGCTATTTGAGTTCTGTAACATCTGGTGTATTATCCTCTAACCTAGAACCTAGAGCTCTCAAACAATAGCTCCAGTGTTGTGCAAATAAATGGTGTTCAAAATTTCTTCTTACCTTTACCTACAGTTTTCACTTTCCTTCTATCACTGAATAATGTATTAGGGTAATTATTAATTATTTATATCTTAACTTAGAATGTTTCAACATCCACACTTTTAAAGTAAATATTCAGTAGGTGACTTAAATGAATGGTTGATTACAGGTGCCCCTACATTTACGATGGGAATTCGTTCAGACAAATCCATCATAAGTGGAATATATAGTAAAATGAAGAGTTGTTTATATACTGTATATCTCAAAGTTTAATTTGTTTAAAACTACAGACCGAGTGCAATTTCTTTGGCTGATTCCTGTTTTTATTCTTTTTTTTATTCTGCTTCATTGCTTGATTTATTTCTATCAAAGAATGTTAAATTACTTTACTTTTATTTTAAGGAAAACGTCTTCATTAAAGATGATTTAAAGAAAGCAGCTTTAGCTGTAACATCTTTGCCTTTGTTAGCTTGTGAAATTCGGTAGGTTCAGAGAAATGATGCAGTCTTAAATGTATTATTAAATTGTTTATTTTATTACCAATTATTAAATTGGTTGTTCCAAACGAATTGGTGTGTGTACTATGCAATTAAGGTAATTGTTAGTGGGCATTGTGCAAATGCTGCTTTTAGGTGAAATATCATTTTAAAATAGCAATAGCAGTTCCAACTTGAAGCTGAGATTGATATGAGAGACTCATGAGCAGAACATTCTGTGGATGTGTGGGTCGGTGTGTCATTACCAAGCAGTGTTGCCAGGTGAGAAATGTAGGATTATCGTACCAGAGACATACAGTGTTGAGGGAAATTATCGTATTATAACCAAAATAACAATTCTATTGATGCTCTTTAGTGTCGAATAGCATCTAACAGGCACTCACAGCTTTTTTTTCTTTTCCTCACTCATGGGGCGGGAGCAGCAGACTATTCTGACTATTATTTTAGAAAAGCATGATTGGCTGGAATTTCCAGAAACAGATGCCTTCATGGCAAAAAAACTCAGACAGACAGTTACGACAGGCTGATTACAACCGATTTCAACCACACATACACGGAATGGTCAAATTATCATAAATCTGGCATTTTTTGGGATTATTGATCATACATTGTACAGAGGGCAAAATTATCATACAAATACGATAATTATCGTACATCTGGCTACACTGTTACCAAGACAATACCAGGGGGTGGGCCAGTGGGTGGGCTTTTTACCTGATGCGAAAATCTGACACTTTGGCCATTTTGTTGTAAATCTTGATTAAGCTATTGATCTTAAAACAAGTACAAAATACTATACAAAGATTAGCCTTGTATGTGGTAACTATGCTGGCTAACCTTACAGAGCAGAGCGAGGTAAAAACCACAGTTTTTAAAAACCTTGCTTAAAAGGAATTTATTATAATTAAATTATTATAGGTTATCCATAATTACGCTAATTATGCTAATGAAGTGTTCTCAGAGCTAACCTGTTTCTGCTCTCTTCTACTTATTTTGAGCGTTTCTACCTGTTTTTTTTTAACTTGGTTTGATTTTATTTAGCAGTATTACAGTGTTACAAAAAACAGATGGCAAATAGAGTAGGAACATGTTCATTCATCAAGAGGTGCTTTTGAATAGGTTGTGAAATGAGATTTAATGAAGGGACTTTAGATTTTAACATGCAGTGTTGCTTAACTTAGTGAATTCTTCTAAAGAATATTAAAAACAATTACATTCATATTTTGTATAAATATGACCTAAAGATTATAGAGTTTCACACAATTTGTAAACTTAGATAAAGAGAACCCGGTTAAACAGATATTACATCTCTGTGATTGGCAAATGTATGTGAACCTCTGCTTTCAGCATTGTTCAGTCCTGCCATGAGGGCATGTGGTAGATTCTAACACATGAACTGGTCACTTCAGGTCCTTCCACATCACTTCTATTGAATTAATGATAAGTATTTGATAAGGATGGCAAGTCATCGTTTCAAGTCGACACTTTAATGTCTTATTAAATGGCCAGTGTAATAAAACAAACTAATTTACTGCTTAGTTTAGTTTGTTTGCTGCTACAACAACCATCATTCTTCCTGAGAGGCTTTCCAGTACATTTTGAAACATGATTGTGATGTTGGTCAGAAATGTTTGACATCAAGACCTGGCTCACTGTTAAAATTTAAATGGTGAATGATCAAGTTAAGGTTAGGACTTTGTGTAAGCAAGCAAACTGTCCATACAAGTTGCCAAACTATGTCTTTATGGCCTTTGTTTTAGGATGACAGAACTAAGCGAACATGTCATACTGAGATTCACTGCAGTGTTCAATAATACCCTGTGGGACAAACATCAATGTGGGGTTTAGATGTTTGACATTACAGATCTGCTTAATAATAAAAGTAAGGGCAGGTCCAGAATTACTCGTAAGAACGGCAAAGCTAGACAAAATGGTTAGGCAAGAAGTGAATGCATTTCAGTGTTTTGTTAACAATACTGAACGGTTGAATAATTTTATAATTCTTCAAGTATACTCCCTGTGGTCAAAAATATGTAGAAACTCCTTATCTGTTATTTCATCGACAACTACTGCTTACAGGTTCATTGCATAAACCATATGTATTTCTCATGAAAATTAGGGGATACTTCAAATTAAATATCCCATAATTAAATATCCCCTAATTTTTATGAGCGTAAGTTTGCGTGTCTGTGGAAACTTGCAGCGAATCTTTTGGGGGACACCTAGGCTAAATCTAATAGTTCAGCTAAACCACCCTCACTAAACCATGTTCCATGTGTGTATTTGTCTGTTCAGTTCAAATAATGCGTCAGTGTTCAGTCACAGCCCTGCTGCGGAGCAAAGTGCTCACCATATTGTGTCACTAGTGCCTCTGTCATGCGCTACAAAAATCACTCTCACACACATCTCACAACAACATCTCGCACATCGCCAGGCTCACACACTGTCAAACTTCGCAAACCTGCCATCAAATTCTCTCACACACTATCAAAGTCTTTTCCACACACTATCAAACTTAACACACACACCATCAAATCCTCCTACACACTATCAAAGTCTCTGAGAGTGTTCTCTGTTGACAACAATACATCTCAATATTGTTTTGTATTTTGCTGATAACAGTAGTTAGTTGAAAATGATGCTTAGTAAAAGTCTTAACTTGCTCTTGATTCAGATTTATGGTCAAGCAGAACATTAAAGCCATACCTGTCCGTGTCATAATCTTTATTTTGTACACAGTTTGCTGAAATAAGGCGAAATAAATTGAATTAAATAAGATTTCATGTAGGTTTTGGATTATTAAGTGCATGTAAGTGAGTTTTGTTTGTTGTTTTGTTTGTCACGTCCTCTCATTTCAGTGTACTGCCCCTTTTTGTGGAGATGGCGGAGATGTTTCTGCATATATGTATGATTCAGATTATGACCCTGTTTGAGAATGTGGATAAAAATAACATAGATTGCTTACTAGAAAAATTATGCAAACTTTTTTCATGTTTTTTTAACCACAATATCATATATGTCTTTATTTTTCAAGTAACACAACTTTTTCTAGTGGTGACTGTCATTTTTAAGGGTTATTTCCATGGCTGATTCCTGGCCTGTTTCTTGTGCTTTTTTAAATGAACACATCTTTGAAACCCCTGCTTTAAAATCTTTGCCTGGGAGAGATATTGCTGATGCAGTATAACTACCTGGTGTCTTGTTGCCGTGCTTAGTCTTGCCATGGTTGTATGACCATTGACACCTGAAACTGCCTTCCACAACCTCACTTTGCAGCAGAGTTTGCTTGTCCTTACGCTTTTTCAAGCCACCAGCACAGCTATTTGTTTTAGTAATGACTGTGTTTTACCTTACATATGAGAATATCATTATCACTTGTTTTATGTAATTGGTAATTGTAGCTTTATCATATGCTTAACTATAATCCTGCAAAATCCCTGACTTTTTGTGAGTGTACCTAGAGGAACTGTTGCTGTTTTAAAGTCAAATGATGGCCACATCAAAAATGGCTTTGATTAATTTGACTTTTGGGCAGCATTTCCCACACCTGCTTAAAACTTTACAAACTTTAAGTACTTTATAAAGACATATAATCGCAAACTGTTTATTAACACGGCAACAGACACGGAAATATCGTAATTGAAATGGATTATATGCAATGTATATGTGAATACAGGACTGTTCCCATATGTCTTTCTCAGTCTTACACTTGGATGGGGAATGCTGTGTCATCTGGCAACCTGGTCTCTGTTCAGTCAACCATCCTGGCTCGCTGTCCACAGTGAAATGTTCATGACAGTTGGGTTGCAGCAGTGTGGGTAAGAGAGACAGAAGGGAGAGACAGTTTGTGTGTCTGGCAGACATTTG
>JAUZSU010130395.1:0-16841 GCA_034780255.1 Parotocinclus maculicauda
GAAGAATGGCAGAGAATCCCCAAATCAAGGTGTGAAAAACTTGTTGCATCATTCCAAAGAAGACTCATGGCTGTACTCAACAGCTCAAAAGATGCTTCTACTAAATACTGGGCAAAGGGTCTGAATACTTATGACCATGTGATATTTCAGTTTTAAATAAATTTGCAAAAATTTCTACATGTCTGTTTTGTCTGTCAAAATGGGATTCTGAGTGTACATTAAGAGTGATAAATTTAAAGGGGTCTGAATACTGCTTTCTTCTTTCATATATATGGAAATGATGAGTGATTACATTGCTCACAGAACTGTTATTGGTTATTCTGGTAGTTTTAAAATGCCTCTTTATCCACTACATATATGGAATGAATATCTATATTTAGGAATTCTGTGTTTTTGTTATTTTTCCTACCTTAACCATACGTGCACCTGAGAAAAGTATATTTCTGAGCTGGCTTTGATAAATTTATACACTTAAGTGCTTTGATTGATTTCAGGACTTTTCTGTACTTTGTTCTCTGCTTTTGCTGTGTATTTCTTAGTGTTAATCCATAGGAAATTCTAGTGGTTGAAGAGGTTGGTATTTTCCAACCAGCATTACCACCATCCCTGGCACAGATAATTACTTATTGTATAATGTATAAAATTTCAACAAGTGTTTCCTACATTTTAATGTATGTTTTTTTTCTAATCACATTCAGTAATTGAATATCTGTTTTATTCTGACAGCCTTGTGGAAAAACGAGTAGATTATGTTATTGCTTTTTAGTGCCATAAACTTAAAGTTCTTGTTTTATTTCCATATACAGCACGGCAAAATACAATGTCCTCACCTTCCTACCGCGGTTCCTCTACTCACAATTCCGAAGAGCAGCCAACTCCTTCTTCCTGTTCATCGCCTTGCTGCAGGTAAGATGAGTGCTGGAGCTCATGATTACATCAGCTCTCACTTCCTCAGATAAACATCTATCTTTGGCTCGGATTGCTATGGAAAGTGGCCTTGAAGCCACACTAATGCTGGATTATCTAGGTGACTGGCTGAACTTTGGATAACACTACTGGTCTTTCTGGTGACCTTTTTCACTGATTAAATTGTGAACTTCTCTCACTTGGTGATACTTGATTACTTTAGCTGTTTGTCTGCAACTTCTACTTTTGTAGCTTGATTGGCTGATGAAGGCTGTTGGGGTTACATTTTCAGTGGCAGAGCACTGATCCCTGTTAGACTGTCCCTCCCTCAGTTACAACCAGCTGTGTGGGGCTGGAAGCGTTGATGCTTTGCATTATAATATTAAGACTACAGCAATTCCTATTTAGATGATGGTAAAGAAACATCCAAATTATAAGCAGTGAGTAGTGAGCAGTGGTTATGAAACACCTGACGAATAGGCTGTTTCTTGGTTAACAAACATACAGTGAGATATTTTCTGTATGCTTGCCTGAATCAGTGACCTTGAGAGACAGATGAGAGAGTGGAGGATGATATGAGGTGAGAGGGCTTTGAAGCACAGGTGGTCTGTGTCTTCATTTCCCAGCTGTCACTGCATCGACCTTGAGCAGCATTACTATTGAGAAAACAGAGAGAACATAGTGGGTACAGATACAGGAATACTGCAGTCAATATTTTGTGAATTCACTTATTTGGTAACATCCTACAAGAGCAACATGTAGTTAAATGCAGCTCTAGCGCATTTCTTATTTTATCTCATGAGTCCCATATGAAGTAGCCTTTGAAATGGAACAGCCTAGATACGTTGCTATGACGCAGTCAGTCTTCAAATAAAGCCCCCAAAGGATACAGATCCTGAAATGGGACACAGCTTCTGTGTGCCTTCTTTCATGATGTTTCTTATTTTCTTCTGTGTATGAGTTTAATAGTTCAGCCATGATCGTCATTGAGGGGGGAGACCATCATAAATGACACAACCTTACATTTCTAGGGTTAAGGACCAGAACTTTACAGTGTTTAATGCTGGTTTGATTTACAATCCTTGATTTTTCAGTTGGATGACCAAGAGAATGCAACATAAACCACTGTATTTGTGTGTTTTAGCAAATTCCTGATGTTTCACCGACTGGACGATGGACCACGCTAGTGCCCTTGCTCTTCATCTTAGTGGTGGCAGCGGTAAAGGAGGTGATTGAAGACCTGGTAAGACATATGCTCAATTTTCAGCATTAAAATAACAAACCTAAAGTTTAGAATGGTTTGTGAAAGTGGTTATACAATGGCGGTATATTAAAGTGTAAAAATAGTCACTGTTGATGTTTTACCACAATAACCAAGTTCATCTATGAATTGTTGAGTTGACTGTTAAGCATGTGACAGGAAAGTGCCACTGCAAACAAATAAGAGCTGGTTGCATTTCAGTATGCAAATCCTTTTTATGAAAGTGTTTCGAATCATAAATTGTGTCTGTATGCAACACCAGTTTACCATTGGCCTCAGATGGGCATGTGTATGGATTTGAACATGTTCTGATCTTGATCTAATGCTGTTTTTTTGGAATTGCAGTGGCAGGCAGTCTGAAGCATTTTCACTTTAAAAAGAAAAGAAAAGTTTGATTTGACAATAGTTTATATGCAATATAGACAAAAGTTTGTGAACACCCACTGTAGTTATTGATCTTAGCTATTTCAGAAACACTTGTATAATTCAGAAACAATTGTAGCACAGATTTGTAGCTAAGCATATGTTTCTGGATTCTCTATAAACAAACATGGGCTGTAGAACGAGCTGTATTGGATACCAAACTTACTATCAGTATCACACGTTTTGCTTTCAGCAAGTCAGTTTATCAGTCCATGGAGAACAAATTTTGTCATCTTTGATATAGAAATTGTTTGGTTTGCATAGAACTTTGACCTCAGCTCTGCCAGACACCTTAATTTGCACTGGAATACCAAAAGTGAACCTTTTTGATTTGATGGTGACCTCACAGTCGTGTTCCAAAATCCAGTGGAAAGCCCTTTTAGAATTTCCATGTTTTAGATGTACATTTTGACTGTCCACACACTTTTGTCTATATAGTGCATTTAATTGTGGTGTGCTTTGAATGAGTCTTGCTAGTTTTCTTTTTCTTGTTTGAACATTTGTTTCACTTGTGTTATGGATTGGATGAGTTTGCTTAATCGAGCAGATCCATAGCAGGGCTCTGAGATGAGCATGTATTTGGTCTAGATTCCACTGCTGTTATATGATCACTTCACTGCGGATCCCGTGGTCAGATTGACTGGCACAGCATTTTCTGCCAGAGGAGGAGATTTTTAGGTCATCCTAAAGGGTAAATGACCATCATGGACTCTAACCATGTTTTGCAGTTGAAGTTTTTGTTTTGTAGTTATAATTTAATTGTTGCAGTGAGTAACTATTTTATATGGGTTTACAAAGGAATCCTCTGTAGTGGTGCATTTATATGATTCCTATGACCCTTGTAATATGGACTTTGTTCCTAATGCCACTTCTAATATTCTGTCTGGATGCTGGATATTTCATAATTGCATTGACTCTGGAGTGGTGGATCATTCATGTGGCGTTTCATAATTGTATCAGAAAACTGAACAAAGACAACAAAGACAGGCTCACTGGTCTTCAGGCGAATGCCCATACAGAGCCATTACTATAATCTAATAGGGATTTGACATAGCAGTGTGCTGACCTAGTTAGTGTTTTCCTGTTTCACCCTGTCACTACTTCTCTTGTTTTTCATTGAAGTTTTCTCTTTTGGCTTTGGCTTACATGGCCTAGTCAGTGAGTTTGAGATGAATTGAACTAACTAATGACATGGAGAAAATGCTGAGGTTGATGCAACAAACACACCAAGTAGCAATACTGGAAGTAAAAGAAAGAACTGCTCAAAGAGGGTACGAAATAGTTTTCTAGCAATGCAGGGCCAGGAAGATGATGAATGGGTTGTTGGAGGGGAGAGCAACTTTTTTACATTCTCTTGCGCAGTGAACAGAGACACCACGTGACTGGGGATATTCATTAAGCTCTGCAGTAGCAGGCAGGGGGCTGTGATGCCATAACACTGAGAATCTGAGAAAGGGAGAAAGGAGGAGTGAGAGGATGAAAGAAAGAGATGCTCCCATGGCAACTTACGGTAATTATAAGCCTCTCAAAATGGGGAGAGAGGAAGCATAAAGGCTCACTGTGAGGCTTAGAGATGGAAATCTATATACAAGCCATGGTTTTATTAAAACCCAGGGTGCCATTGCAAACTGTGTGCATTCTGACACGTTGTTTGTTATAACCTCAATTAGAATTGCTTTCTACTTTGACTGCTTACTTAGTAACACGTACTAGAAATATCATTAAAAAGCCCAAGTTTTAATGTGTTTCTGTTAGGATTGTCAGAACAAATGTTGTAAACAGTCCCATGTGTCATTCTTCCCAAATCAGAAGGCTTCGAATGTAACCTATCTGACCACATCTATAACTGTTAGAGTTGCAGTTCTGTTAACTCTTCCAGTACCATGTATCCCTTGAATAAGTTAACACTGGAGTAACTGAACAAATTACAGCTTAAGTAACATGCAGCTATTCAGACAACCAAAGTAAGCATACATAAAATTGAATGTCAAAGTAACACTAGTTTATTTATGCAGTGCATATGATACAATAAAAAAATAAAAATGGGAAAATATTTGCATTAACCGACATACACTTACCAATCACTTTATTAGGTGCACTTCCTTTTTTCTCACCGTCCATCTCATCAGTTCTGCTTATAGAAGCACTTTTACCGTTACAGGATCGTCTGTTGATCTGTTCCTTTACAAACTTTTAGTCCGCTTTACCCTGTTCTCTAATGATCAGGACCAACATTGGACCACCAGAGCTGAGTGGGTGGTGGGTCATTCTCAGCACTTTTAATGATACTGATTAGGTGGTGGTGTGCTTGGGTGTTGTGCAGGTATGAGTAGATCATCGACAACAGTGCTGCTAGACACTACTGGTTAAACACCTCATTGTCACTGCTGGACTGAAAATGGTTTACCCACCAAAATGTCCAGCCATAATGCTATACAGGATGCATCACAGGATGCTGTGTTTAGCTCATCACAACAGATGAGTTGCTGTGTCTACAAGGTGAAACAATATGGTGTATGTGTCAGAGTGAACACGGTGTATAAAAACTCCAGCAGCATTTCTATGTGTGATCCATTCATACCAGCACAACACACACTAACACCAACACCACATCAGGGTCACTGCAGTGCTGGGAATGATCTTTAGCACTGCTGCTGCACAGTAAGAAGGTCCTGGGTTCAATTCCTGGGTGGAGTGGCCTGGATCCTTTCTGTGTGCAGTCTGCATGTCTGTCTCATGTCTGTGTGTGTTGCTAAAATTGCCAGTGATGGTGATAGAAGAAGCTTTATGTCAATGATTTTGCCCAACTGTAGTTTGTGTTTTAAGCATGTTTAAGGTAGGTTACACTACGAGCTATTCAGTATATATTAAACCCCTATGTTGATGACACATTCAGCTGAAGATGGATTTGTCAGAATTTGTTCCCATGGTAAAACAATATATAGGTTCCAGTACTTAATAAGCAACTTGTTGTGAAAAATGCATGTAAAAAATGTGAGAAGAAGACATTTATATCTTTGTCGTTTATAATTTCTTCCAGAAACGTCACAAAGCTGACAGTGTCGTGAACAAGAAAGAGACCCAAGGTATGTCTCTTAAAATCAGTTGGTTTTCTATTTGTGTATTATTAGAGGGGTATTTTGTCAAAGGGAATTAAAAAAATTCCCCTTCTCTCTTTCTGTGTCTTGCTACAGTTCTGAGAAATGGAGCCTGGGAGATTGTTCACTGGGAGAAGGTACTAGATGTCAGCACATGGTGTCATTCTTAACGGCTGCCACTAAGCTGAATAAGCAGAGACTTGTAGCAATGAAGGGAAGGAGAGATTTAAGAGTGCAGGAGAGCTATTATTATTCTGCAGGATTGTCTGTTATCCAGTGCTTAGAAACCAAACCATATATCTTCCTAATATACTCTTTCAATTTCTCATGTGTTCCTTCTTTTCTTAGGTCATGTGACTTTTTTAATGACAATGCTTGTGTGTGGTTACCACAGAGATTATGGTAAATCTAAGAAAGCACAAATTTTGTTTATGTTCATAAAAAGCTGACATGCTGCACTACAGCTGAGCTAGTTTGTCAAGCACATAGTCAGCAATGTAACAATGTTATAATGTAATGTAATAAGCAATTGTTATCCAAGTATTTTAACACAACTTTTATCTTACTACACATGTGGACAGTCAGTCAAAACAAATTTTTAATTTACTTTTAGCTAGCATGCTAATGGAGAGACCTTCTTGATCTTGCTCAAAAATGGCTAAACAACTTTGTTCTTTTATTCTTCAGCTTTTCAACACTGTCCATTTTGAAAGATCAAAAATATCTAATGTTAACACTACAGGAACTATAAAACCAAGTTCGTTAGGATTGTTTAACAAGGCATTTTGTGTTTTGAGGCACGCGTGTCATATATATTACATATACTTCAAGCACAAATAAAAATAAATTAAAGCTGTTTCTGAATATAAAAATAAGAACTATAAAAGTATCACCATCTTTTAATTGGAGAACATGTTCGAAGTACGCTCACTTCGGTTTGCATCCTGTGTCACGGAATGTAATATGGTTGTTAAACGGAGAATGAAAGCATTTAAGGTCTTCATAATGTGACATTTTTGTAAAATGTATCTTTTGCATACCATCATCGTTTATGAATCATGAAATTATTTTATTAGTGATGAACCTAAATATAAATTATTTTAAATTAATCTCTAAATTGACCATACATTTTTTTAAATAATTTTGCACAGGAGATTGTTGAAAATAGAGGTTTTTCATTCTAATTGGTTATTACTATTAAAATTGCATTTATATTGTTACATTTTGCACTTTATTTGATGTCTGTTTAAGTACCCTACCTACTAAAATTTCTGTAAATTTGTGCTTCATTTTTCTCCCTCTCGTTTTACGTTCTGTGACCCAGCATGACTGTTTGAATTGATAATTAGTTTGTTCTTTTACAGGTAGTAGTGGGTGATATAATAAAAATTAATGGCAAAGATTATGTTCCTGTAGATGCTATACTGCTGTCCTCCAGGTAGAAATGTCAACATTGCTGCTGGAATAAGCAGAGACCTTCCCGCCAATTGCTCTCTCTTATGCTCAAAAACCCAGCAAAAAGAAGCGTGGCTTATTTCAAGTAATTACAGGGTGCAAAAAGTCAAAGATGCATTTCAATAAGCATTGAGTGGGACACAATGCTCTGCCAAACTGCTATGGCTGGGCACTTGAGCAAGGCCCTTAACCCATAACTGATTGGATTGTACATTGTTTGAAAAAAATAATGACAGTGTGTATGTTGTTTTGGATAAGGGTATCCGGTAAAGGCTGTAACTGTAATGGTGATAATGTTGAAATGGAATATTAATATAGATTGCAGTTGGTTTATGATGAATGTAAGCATCTAGCCATACTGCTCAAAACCCCACTTCCTGTAGAAGGGTTCCATCTTGGGAACCCTCAGGGTGTACCTGTGTCCTGCATATCTCCTTTTCATTCTCAAAATCCATTATACAACCAGGTTTAAATGCAGCCGATTTATCCTCTTTGATTTGTGTATCTATGTGTATGGGATAATTACAGATTATATTGTTTGATTGCCCTGGCACAGATGGATTTTGACTAATAAACATGTGATACTGTGTTTTGCTCCTCTGTAGAAATTAAACATTCTTCTGTTTTTGTGTCTCTCCCATCCCAACCTTTTAAATCAAACATCTCCTCCCTATCCTCCCTCATCTTATTTGATTACCTCCACCTCCACCCTGTACCCCTCCCTTTCTGCTGGCACCGCTGGTTAATTTAAGGTTGCAGTAGGGGAGGTAGTCCGAGCCTCCAACGGAGATCACCTCCCAGCCGACCTCATCATACTATCATCCAGGTCAGGAGAAGCACTGGGCTGCATGTATGAGGGAGGGGAGGGGCTATGTAGCGCACAGGTGGAGGAATGCGGCAGTTTTTACTTTTCTGACTTTTTGTTATTGACAACCCTAGCTGTCATAGCTGATTTTATCTCTTACCTGGAGAGAGCAGTTAATTTAGTTTTGGCGCTTATTACTAACATACAATATATCCAGACTCATATTTTACTCAAGTATACTAAGAAGTTATAACTCTTCTGAGACCACACCACACAATCAAACCACACTTATTTTTGTGAGCTGTGTAGCCCTCTTCTCTAAGCACACATGCTGTGACACTGATTTCTAATTTTGTAAAGAGTTTTTTTAAGATATATAACTAGTATAGAGCCAATACTTGTACTGTTGGTTGGGTTATTCTTTTATTATATTTCCTTCTCTGTGTTGTGCTTCCATTGTACATTCTCTATTGTCATTAGTTTTGTAATGATGGAATAGTGGTATCATTTAGACAATGACATCTTTGGAAAGTTTGCATTTACTGCCCACATAAAAATTAGGGGCTATTTCTGAATGAATAAGAAAATGATCCCACAAGAACTGCTGGACAATCTGATCCTGTCCATGCCCCATCCCTGTCTGTGTGTTTTGGCAGTCTTGGGCGACCCTACTTAACAGTTAATGTGTGCCACTCTCGTCCAGATTGACATGGTTCTGTTTACCCCATGAATGTTACTTGCTACTCAATCAGGATAATTGAGTTTTTATGACATTTACGTAATTGAACTTTCTTTTTATTTGCTATTCTGATGATCTTGTTTAATGAAATAAAATCAAATGCTGTTTTTTTTAATTGCTTTATATTCATTTTGAAATGTCCCCTAATTTTTGTGTAGCTGTTGTACTAGCCCTAATTTTTATTTGGCGATTACTAGAATACAGTCTGTGGCATCTGTGTGCCTTCAAGCTAAACATAATTAAGTATTCCTAATGTTTTATATTGATTTTATAATTTTATGAAGTAGTAGTTATAATGAGCATAGCTAGGATGTTGACTTTTCTCTGTAATCATGCTGTTTCCCTTGCTGTAATCATGCTATGTTTTAGTGAACCTCAAGGAATGTGTTATATAGAAACCTCAAACCTGGATGGAGAAACAAATCTAAAAATCAGACAAGTAAGTATTTTGGATTCATGTCCTCTGATACCGTATTTGTGCAAGTTTAGGACCAGGATTATGCATACTAAGTGTTAACTTGGTTGTCTTTGATAATCATTAAGTGATTTTTGTAACCTACTTGGCCAACTTGGATACAATAAAAAAAACACAAACACAAACAAATAGCCATATGAGCAGGTAAGGTAAACTAGTTTATTACGTTTAATTAACATATTACTTAAGAAGTTTAGTAAGAACAAACTGCTAGAGTGATTACAAGAAGTATACATTTTTAATACAAAATATTAATTTCATTAGGTACTTTCATTAGAAACAACATGTGCAAGGTGTTTAACAGCGGAGCTAAATTTGATTTTGTGTGTTTATGTAACATTTATATATTATATAACAGTAGTGAGCAAAACTGTGTAAGCAAGTGATACTCAAAGATTGATTTTTTTTGTTCTCATTTTGTCAGTGTGAGATAGTAAGTTAATTCACCAAAAGGCAATTTCCTTGAAGGGGGCTGTGTGCCAGACACAGTACTTAAATATAGTTGCCATATGTTTAAGTACTGAGAACTCAGTTAATGGAGTTGAAACAATTATTGCCATGAATTTGTTATCTTTGACAGCCATAATTATAACCCTTCACAAATGGCGACTGTTGTTTAGACATGTTGCATTTGTAAGATTTTTAAATAATGATATGAGCACAACTGGATTTAATACAGTAATACACATCTACACCATGCAAGGGAAATTTATGGATAATTCCTACTGAATTAATGCACCACAGTGTAGAAAAATAAACTTACTAGTTTAGCTGGTGGTGGTGTCATTATTTGAGCCAACGTAAAATTGTGGTTGTGATTCAAATACAATAAACCCTGCTGCCCCAATGTCTAGTATGTTCAGCAGTATATCTGTCTATATATTTTAGTGTATAGTTGCTTCTGTGGTTGTTAAATAGGAGTTGTATATTATTGTGTTGTTGTTCCTAGGGTTTGCAGATCACCTCCGAGATAAAGGACATAGAGAGCCTGATGCGCCTGTCTGGTCGTATGGAATGTGAAAGCCCAAACAGGCACCTGTACGAGTTTGTTGGCAATATCCGTCTAGATGGACACAAGTAAGAGGGATAAGAGAGAATGCGTAAAGTTAAAGTGAGATTGCGGAAACTGTGAGAGAACTGGATTGACAGATCTATTAACCACACCCATGTAATGTATTATAAGGTGCTGGCAGACATACTAACTTTAATTGGGGATAACTAGTTTCACTTAATCAAATATTTGTAATTGACCCTATCTGTACCATCAATGCATGTAGGAATAAATTATGTGAGCTTATCTGTCATGTGCTCAGTAAAAAAATCTTACATAGTAGATCCCACAGTCAAAGGTGCAGTTTCACAAGCTCACACACACATTTAGGGCTTTGTACTATTAATTGTAAGGATGTGAGTTCTGTTCCCAGCCCTACCCATATGCATACCCTTACCCAAACTAAAAGTTGCTTTGGATAAGGTTTAATGCGAGTGCAAACGCTGCATAATGTGTGTTCACGTATACTTGGTTGTTTTATGGATTGTTTTCCATTCAAGAATTAGTTTCTATTTGTGGGGATAAGCTGACACACCGCAGGGGAGAAACAAGGGAAGACCGTTTCCATACAAGTTTCTCACAGTTTCCATACACTTTTATGTTTCCTGATTACTTTAGAAATGTAAAGTTATATAATAAATATTATTATTATATTACATAATAATAATAATAATAATTATTATTATAATAATGTTTTAAATATTATTTATTATATAATAAATAATTCAGATTGTGGATACAACAGGAAATACTGTATACTGTCTGTCACACAAAATACAGTTTCTCTTTCTGGAAATGTGCTTTTTGAGAGCGTAAGAGGCGTGGTAAGTGGGGAGAATGTGGCTGAGAGAAGTAAAGTGCTGAATGAATTGCTAGTGGGAAATTAGATTTTACCAATGTTAAATAGTAAAACTAGAAAATTAACGTGTTGCTGTCAATACTGATAATTCAGTAAATCGGTGTACTCCAAACACTGCAGTATCTTGGCTATTTAGTCAATACCCAGTACACAACAACATCCCATATAACATTGCTACTTAGGCTATATAATATGGAATTCGAACAACATTCAGATTTTGTCAGTAATCCAATCAATTGATTTATGTTCTCTTGTGTAATTAGATAATGGGGAAATGCAGGGTTTACTTCTTTGCAACCCATTAATAATCTAAAAGAAAGATGTGATGTAAATTTCAAGCTTTATTAATCAAGTAGTAAAATTCTAACATATACTGCATTTTTCACAATGTTTTGTCACTGTTTAATTTCAGTCCAAAATAAGTGAAGTATCCGAATAAGCAGAACTGGCAACCATGTTTGATTCAGCTAGTTGCTTCTTTGCTCTAATTGCATGCATAACTGCAGAAATCAGCAGAAACAATGATTGGATTATTAAATGCATGTAAATGCACTGTAATGTGTGCTATGAAAGAGTTCTAATAGATGTTTTTATTGTATATATTTAGATTTTGATTGTAGCACTAATTGATTTTTAAAACTCATAGTAACAGCAGTTTAAAACTGCATAGTTTTTGACACTATGAATATGTTATGTACCAGAATTATTTCATCTTTGCATTGTGTTTTGGTGCCAAGAAGTGACACATGAGTGTTTTTTTAACCTTGTCAGTGACGTACTGTTTTTATACAGGTTAATGGTTGCTGTGTATCCAACTGATATAAGTTTAAATGCTTTCCTTGGCTACCAAATCTATTATTACCTGTTGATGTCCTGTGGTGGTGTTATGAATACTCAGGGTAATTATCTGTGTGTTAATCTAGCACAGTACCACTGGGTCCAGATCAGATCCTCTTGAGAGGCGCTCAACTGAGGAACACACAGTGGGTGCACGGCATTGTGGTCTATACGGGGCATGACACGAAGCTAATGCAGGTGATTCACCTTATCTTTAAACCCATTTTTAAAGTTAAGCATCTTTTTCACAGTACTCAGGGTTTTCTGAGTGATTCAGATGTGCATTTGTACCACAGGAAGACCAGGGAACTCTAATTCACAACAGAATTAGATACTTGATTTGCTTAAAACATTGAATCTGTTGAAGAACTGTATGTGAAAGCTTTAAGCTTTGTGAAGCCTGCTTGCTGAGTTGTTCAGTAATCGAGATATAGAATAGAGATTGGCTTATGTGTAAATATGAACAAAATTATGTCAAATGGCTAAATCAATAATACACTGCTGACAAAAATTAAGGGAAATTTTATTTTTTAATTTGGCCACATTTTGCATTATGCAAGATCGATAGCCTTAAGATTGATTTTTCACCTGGTAACTACATTCTAAGACTACTTCAGTCTTTGAACATTAAAAAATGTATTATTAAAGATATGAAAAGTGGCATGTGATAGCACGGCTGCCTCACATCCCCAGAGATCCCCAGTTTGATCCCAAACTTGGACTCCGCATATGTGGAGTCTCCATGTGTCCATGTGGGTTTACTCTGGGTGTTCTGTTTCCATTCCAACCACATGCATTAGTTTGACTGGTTTCTCTAAATTGGTTCAGTGTGAGTGTATCAATGTAACCTTGTTCCTGTCATCGGTGATGCTGTTGAGATGTTAAGCAAACAAACAGAGTCAAATTTGAACGTCACTGCACAACTCATGGGATAACATGCTTAAAAGTTATACACGCTAAAACATACATTAAAATAAAAGAACATAATGAAATTCGCATTAAGAAGGTGTTCACTTCTTCGAATAAGGGGCATCTTCAGATAAGGGGCATCTTCAGATAAGTCAAAATTAAATGCTGTGATGTACCAAAAAAGGATAAGACATGATGAACATAATGTTATTGAATTCTTAAAAATGTTAAGTTATTGTTGAGGTTTATAAAGTATTTCCCATTCATGGCTGTGTAGTGCTTTGTAATGGAAAAATATTTCTTTAGGGTCAAATAGCAGGAAGCAAATTTAATACCAAGTAAGAGTTTTCCCATCACTGGTAATGTACAATTGTTCCGTCTGTACATGAAGTACATGAAGTTTTGTCCTGAATGTTTTATTCCATTTTCTTTATAAAAAATGAAAATTAAGACAAATATTTTTGTGTTTCATGTAGAACTCCACAAGGCCTCCTCTAAAGTTGTCCAATGTGGAACGCATCACTAACTTTCAGATCCTAGTGCTGTTTGGCTGCCTGTTGGCCATTTCTCTGGTGTGCTCTGTTGGACAGACCATATGGAAGTACCAACATGGCAATGATGCCTGGTACATGGACCTCAACTGTAAGCATCCCAACTCATCGTCTTGTTCACGCTGTACCGCCCTCCTGGCTTTGTCAGCTTGCTCATTTGTTGGTTTTAATTTAACTTGCATTAATGTCAGCTTTTCTTTGTTTGCTCTGTGTAAACAAATATGCATTGCAATGCAAGTGAATATTTGTCTAGAAAAAAAAGTGGGAAAACTGTGTATTTCCCTGTAAAGTGTAGATTTTGACATGCGTACATGTGACTTGGATGTGAAAATGGTTGAGTATCACGTTGCAAAAATTTTGTTTTCATTCTAACATTCTTTTTGGTTTGTTTTGTTTTTCTTTGTTGTTGTCATTTTTAACAGCTCCAGGTAACAACCATTTAAAAGTCCTGGCCATGCGTGAATCAGCCCTCCTTACTAATCCCTAGCTGAGGCTCAGGCTTTGCTGAGCAAACCCAAGCCGTTCTGTTCTTGCCCTATTTTGTGAGGGTGATTGCAGAGGACAGCACACACCAGGGATCCAGTGATAGGTTTTCCCTCCAGCTCTGTGACTGTATAGACCTTCCTAGTGCCTGATCTCAGCCATGTTTCCCCTCCACTTCCATTCTGGTGATGTGTTACGCTCTTTGCAAGTACCTGGCCTCAGCCTTTCTTTTTTTCAAATGCGAATAGAACACGTACAAATACTACCTCCTTCTAATGCAGATGTTTGCGGCAGCACTCTTTGGACTTGTTGTCATGATGCATGTTTTCCAGCTTAGCAGACGTGCCCAAGAGACAAGCAGTGACATTTTCTAAATGCCTTGCCCCCTTTGCCTCCTCTGCTGCCACCTCTTTGTGCTTTGCTTCCTTTTGTTTCGCTACTGCTGACAGACCTGTTAGGAACACTCCATTGTGAGTACTGAGCACAGCTGCACTAATCCATTCACTCTCAAATTGGGACTGTTGTCCACTATCGAAGATAGGTAATTACAGCCCTTTGGTGAAATAAGCGGAAAAAAATAAAGTAGTATAAATGAGAATGGCTACAGTGCACACACAATCCAGGAGCCACTTGCAAATTGATTAACACATCGCCACCGTCATTACACTTTTTGTCTGGGCCTGTCTAAAGAAAGGTTGTTTGTGTCCATTTTGATTCTGGCTTGTTTTATGACCTACACCGTTTCCTATCCATTGTGTTTTGTGAGTGCCTTCTCACTCTCAACAGATTTCTGACCAAAAAAATAACCAAGATATGCAGGGTTGCTTCTTAAAGCACTGAATGAGCTCAAATTTATTCACTCTAACATTATTGCTTTTGTTGTATGGAACTATGAGGTCATAATTCTGGCTTTTGTCTGGGGCCTGATTGTACTTCTCAAAAGGAGTGAGACTGCCATCAAATTCTGTTTTCTTTGTCTCAGAAAAAGAGAGGGGTGACATTGATCCAGTTGATAAGAAGCTTATTCTGAAGCTGTCCTTTACAATCATTTGTCCACACTCATGCTGGAATCTGAGACTTGAGAGGATCATGTTGTTAACTTGTTGTTAAGCATTTCCATTAATGTACTTTGTGGAAGGATTACATTATCTGTTTCTGGAAAAAAAGAAAAGGCAGTACAAAGTAATTTAGGTTTAGATACTCTCCCTAGTAATAACCTAATAATAATTTTTCCAACAAATTTCATTCTGATGTTAGAATTTTTAAGACACGATTAAGTGACAGAGGAATTAAATTTGACAGTATTTATAGTACCATAAATAAGGCTGTTATTACACTTAAAATATGTACAAACTGTATCCATATACCATATTATTCTCTACTTGGTATACTTTCTCATCACCAGGTATGTTATACCAGTCATATTTGTACAGCAGAAGTGGCATTCTGAAGTGTGATCTCTGGGTTCTTGCCAAACCTAGTGACAAAATGTTCTACTTATGGCAGAAGTGATATGTGTTGAACCTTTGCCATTCTGTGAGAAACCTGACACATAATACCCAACAAATATGGCAGCCCAACTTTTCTACATTTCACCCACTTCAACCAAATTAATTCACATAGCATTTTTCACATAGCTCATTAGCGCGAAAGACCATTTATGGAATCTGATTGTCAGCTCACTACAGATGTTTCAGGTGGTTGTTGGATGGCACGTACCTAGTTCGTTGGGGTTGTAATGGTGGCGGGGGTATCAGCGCAACACCGAAATAAGTGAATTAATACTTGAGTGGACACTGAGCATGTACATTCATGTTTGTTAAACTGTTTTAAATGCTATAGAACACAGATACATATATGCTAAGGGTAATGATAGGCAAGTATACTAAAACAAAACATAATCGAAAGAGAAATTCTAAAAATAATTTAGCATGAAAAAATACATAAACATGATTTTTTGGCGTGTTCAAAATAGCCTTTGTTAACCAGCCAATGTAACTTGCGTTTTCACCCAACATTTGAGCCCTGTGCAGTTCCTGTCATTAGTCCTGACTGTGTTTGTGCTTGGTGTTTCATATAGAAGCTTTACTGCTTTATACAGAAAAGCCCGGGACATTCACTAGCTGGCATTTCTCATGCATTAATGCCACCTGCAACAGCAGCCCTTTCCACAGTGAAGCTTGGAAATGTAACTGAATTTTAGCTTTCTGTGCTGATGGGTGCCTTAAATGCTAACCCTGCAGTGCAACTTTACCTTTGCTCTGCAGTGCATTTTAGATCTGGAGCTTCCTTGCTGCAGCCGTAGCCCATGCTGCTCCTCGTGATGGATGACAGGTGAATAATCCAATAACTTCTGTTTACGAATGGAGTGACACAGGGCTCTTGTTTGCTTTTTTAGCATGCCATACAGTCGAGTGGTATAGAACAGTATTAACTGCACATGCAGTATTTATGCTTGACCACTGTAACTGTGCATTGCATCTTCCTCATCAGTGTTGACATTGTGCAGAGGCCTTGAGTCTCTGTCATTGTGTTTGTGAATTTGTGCAAACTGATCTGACCTGTTTAACCAAAGTGCTGTGGTGTAGCAAATACCCAGAAGAGGTAAAAGACATCTCTCTACTCTCTCTACTGCAGCTGCCTTGTGAGTGATTATCATAGATAAGAATCTATGTTAAGACAGCATCTTTTTCTGTACAGGTATGCGCCACATAACGTCTGTTCGGACGATGTCAGATTGTGTATACAGTACATCTGTGGCTCGATAAGGTTATAATTTTTAAGGGACTTAACTTCCTTAATCTAAATATTACCTTAGTAATTCTACAGCAGGGGCAACACGGTGGCTCGGTGAGTAGCACCGCATGCCTCACAACAAGAAGGTCCCGGGTTCAATCCCAGGGTGGAGCAGCTGGGGTCCTTTCTGTGTGGAGTCTGCATGTCCTCCCCGTGTCTGCGTGGGTTTACTCCGGGTACTCTGGTGTCCTCC
>JAUZSU010130406.1:0-16840 GCA_034780255.1 Parotocinclus maculicauda
TCGCTACGCTTTCCAAAATTGTGCACATTAGCGGCACCTGGTGGACAAATCATGAAGCACAGTCCCCCGTCTACTCAACCAGAACTGATACTGAAGCGGTGAATAAAAAGATTTAAACATACTTAATAAAAAACAAATTAACATGTATACACTGTTTTTAAAATATCACACATCTGCGCTTTCTTACACAAATTTGTTTACCAACTTACATTTAATCAAACCCCTCAGCTTCACTTGTTAATTTCTTAGGAAAGAATGAAATTAAGTTGACCAGACAAAACATGAAATATCCCAGGTTATCTTATGTACTATTTGCAATGAAATAGAAGTCAAAGTAATTGTAAGAAACACTGTGTGTGTATGTGTGTTTGTGTGTGTGTAAGTGTAAGAGAGAGAGATTATGTTTTTGTTTATATGCATTTTCTGTACTTCCCCAAACTTTTCTTGGGGTCACACTTTTTCTTCGGGAAATGCAGATCCAAGAATATTCTGTAATACCTTAAAACATAAACACAAAAACACACACTTCCATATGTTGATTTGGTATGGGCATCTGCTAAATACTGTAAAAGTATTATGTTGGAGAAGTTTAAAACATTTTGTGTTGTTTGTGACCTTGGTGTGCATGTGTAGAAACCTTTAATATCGACTTCAACAGTTAAAACAAAATAGATGTTTTCTTTCCTTCATAGTGAGTGGTCTAATATTCATCAAATCAGTTTTGTAAGCAGCCTTTTGTTCACATTTCATTTCAAGATTGCAAAAATTATAATACATAATAATAATTTTAAACATATAATATTTTCGAAAATATGATAATTTATGACGAGCCATAAAGTTCATGAGGACTGTTTACTTGGCTTATTAATGCCCAAAGCCTCTCATTCCATGGTAAGCCTGCTTGTGAATCATAATAAAAGCTTACAGGCACAAAGCCAGACTCTTGAGCTTGCATCTTCAGCTCCCATCTGTTTCCTGTCTCTACCCCTTAATACACTAGCATCTTGTTAGGGGAATAAAAATAGCTAAAATACAGACAGAGGTACATTTTAGGCAGGGTGTCAGTCCATTGATGGGTTTGGTAAAATTAGGGGATACCACAAAATGAAATATCCCATTAAATATTTCTTAGTTTTTAAGAGGAGTGTATATTATTTGATTTTTGTGTTGCAAGCCAAGTCCTGCATTGGTGAGGCATACCTGCAGGAAGTCCAATTTCCAGCAGCTGGCTCTTAAAACTGATTAACTGTAGCTTCTATTTCTAATTGATATGCACCAAAAAGCATTAAAAACGGTAGAGTTGTGAGTAAGTAATTAGGAACCTAAGCTATCTTCTTCTTAATAAGCTTAGGTGTATATGCACAGATCCTTATGGTGGAATGAATATGTATGGACTCTAAGCTGAACTGGAAACATAATTGACAGAATAGTTGACAATAAGGGTCTTAAAATCCACGTGTTTATATCGGTGCGACTAGAGGTCTTATTGTCTTTGCCTTGTGGTCATATACATAGCTTTTATTCAGCAGCAATTTTACAAAATGACAAAACATTGCAGCACCCACTAAACAATAATTTTAGATGGGCAGTGAACTCAGAGGAGTAAATGAATCAGGCATTAGCAACTCAGGAGTCTCCCTCAGTCCCCCAATCTCTCATCGATTTCTGTGGGTCCAGTTTTGTAGATACACTTTAAAGAAAACTTAAATCATCAAGACAACAGCTGTTGATGTTTAGGGTGAGAGAAATCATGTTTGCAGGGAAATGCCAATAAAGGATTTTCCAGAAGCAGCTGATCTGAAGCTGATCCTGTTCCTTGGCTGCAGAGTATTCACTCCCCAATGCCTGTATCTCCTGCCTCTAAAAGCTTTGATATTCATATCATCGTGCCACTCATTAATGTGTGATATATATAGCCTGTTTATACAAATGAATGCTTTTGCGTAATAAAAGGTATGCCACATTTTAGGAGTGGCCACCCTGCCATACAGGCCAAATTGTGTAAAGATTTTGAGATTGTTGTCACAAATACGAAATACATACACAAATACATCCATTCTAAACAAAGACTGAATATTAAGTGTTGACCCTTCTTCTCTAAGACTTCTGCAATTCACCTCAGCATGCTGAATATCAGCTTGTGGGCAAAATCTTGAATAATGGCAACCAATTATTGATTAATCAGTGCTTTGAGTTTCTGGGTTTTTGTTTCTCCCTCTTTTTGTGGAATTACCACAGGTTAATGGGATTAATGGGATTGAGAACCTTTTCCTGACCATGGACCCAAAACATTCAACATTTTGTTCACTGAGCAACTTTAGTTATCACTTTTGCCTTGTGACATGGTGCTCCATGATGCTGGAAAAAGAATTGTTAATTTCTTAATTACTCCTTTCCTCTTTCTCCTTTCTTCTTGATGCTGCTCTTCATGACAACAAGCCATCCTTCAAAAGCTTTCATCTCTCTGTGCGTTTAGATACACTCACACCTGCCCTCTGCCATTCCTGAGCAAGCTCTGTGCTGGTGGTGACCTGATCTCGCAGCTGCATCCTCTTTAGGAGATGGTCCAGACGCTTGCTTGACTGTTTTTAGCACCCATAAGCCCTTCTTCAATGCAACTGAACCACTCTCTTGAAGTTTTTGATAATTTGATAAATGGTTGATCGGGGTAATATATTACAAGCGGCAATGCCCTTGCCTGTGAAACACTTTTGATGCAATGCAGTAATGACTGTACGTGTTATTCTTGGAGGTAAACATGGGTAACATAAGAAAACTTAAAAGTACCACTACCCTTTTAAAGCAGTCAATCTGCTCTTCTAATCAGCATGACAGCATGATATCAGCTGTGTTGCCCTCATTAACCTTTTCTCCTGAGCAGGCTATTATGTATGGCTGTAATGCAGTATTTTTTGGTGGTAAGGCCATTTTCATTGCAGGGAATGACTTTGTAATTACATGCAATTCCTCTGATAACGCTTCACAATCTCAAGTTAAAACAAAATGGCAGCATAAAAAAAAACATTGTGCCATTCTCAAAAACATTTGGCCACAACTGTAGACCTCGTCACATCATCGTTCACTATTAGTACTGGAATTTTCCAGGAACAGCAGGTTTTATTCTGAAGTAATCAAAACCAGCACAGTAATGTCAGGTAGGGACAATTAATCTGTTATATGATCTGAAAGGTGAGCTCTTCACTTTTAATAATCACATTTCAGTATTTGGTCAGACTTTTTTAAAAATTAGTTTTTACTGTCATGCTGAGGATTATAATGTGTAAAAACAAATTGTTACTGTCTTCGAATATGAAAATATGAACAATAATTGCACTCAAACAGTTCACCAGGACAGGTAATGCATAATATATTTATTTCCTCATTACAGAATAAATTGATATTATGACAAAAATCAACTAGCTGTACACATCCATGTGAGAAAGATCAAAGTAACTCCAAATAACATGAAGCCCCACTTATTAAAAGTTATATGCGAATAGTTACACGATTTACATTGCTTTTAATTGATAGGAAAATAAATGGGTTAGAGTCATTTCTGCTTATGTACAGATGATTAAGACCTGATTACACCGACTTGAGAGGGATAAGTACTCAAGCACATACATGCTTTGATAAACTTGCTTCCAACATATTTATGGCATAGTAAACAACCGCAGTCTTGATATGTGTTTGCTTTTAGCTGCACAGACTCAGTCTGTGTATAAAAAGTACCGGACGTTTTCTTACGCATTCCACTGTGTAACATTTTTTACACAGGCTGTAAAACTTATTTGAAAAGTAGTACAGACAGGTTCACAGAACTAAAGACATTTTCGTTATTAATACTTAGCATTTAAATTAATCTCACCGTATGACACGTTATTTGCATCATTTTGACTGCGTAATAAAGATAACCGAACAGTTCACTAAACCTATTTTATCACAGACACAATTGACTGGCACTGTAGTGCACTTTCAGGCCTTTTCAATGTGTTACTCACAGATTTAAAATTTAAAACAATGAGATTTGGAGAGAATCTTAACAATGAATGCAAAAATGCAGTCATGTTCATTGTATTCATTTATTTTAAAGCTAGTAACTTGATGACCACAATTAGACTTCATCAGACTCACCCAGACACACTTTGCAATGACTTCTCAATCTACTGTAGGCGTCTAAAACATTTTTTTTTTAAATAAACTTGACCATACTATTTAATATACAGTTACTATTGCCAGGTTAAGGTCAATTCCTAAGCATGACATAGACATTAATCAAGGACCATAAATCTATGACGTTATTTTGTTATAAATAACAATAAATGAAGGAAAGCACATTTCAGCAGTAGTAAAAGTGAAATGCCCAGTAATTAGTTACTGGTGATTTTATTCAGCCATAAATTTATACATTAAAGCAAAAGAGGTTCTTTTAAAGGGACAGAGTTTTCAGCACAGTTTGGAGTGATTAGCTCAGAGAACGTAATAACTCGAGTGGAAAGTGACATGTGCATGGCCAGACACACAGCTAACGAAAACTGGCTCACATTAGACATTTCAGGGGTTGATAACAGAAGAATCACAGTAAAGGTACAATGCATTTAAGGTGCACCCTGATTTACAGTACAGTGTAAAGTCTTTGCTACCCTAAATTATTACTTCTACTACGTTAGTATGTCAGTAGAAAAGAGCACAATTTAGATTTTTATTTACGTATTTTATGTATGTCAGAAACAAATTAGCTCATGAGAATCAGATAAACTTGATAAGCACTATTAAACAGAAAATAAACAGGTTACATGAGAAGAACTGTGGAAAATAACAACATACCAACATTTTTTTTCTGCACCACAGTGTCCTGATGAGTGGTCATCCCAAACACTGATCTGATAAAAGTCTTACCATTTATTGCTCTTTAAGGTTTTTTTTATTTGAACAAACATTTCACTTCTGTTGATTGGATCATTCACCAATATTTTTCCTAATTAGTTGTTTCAACCCCGCCAGCCTCTAATTACTGTGTCCGTCCTATCACACATTGGCTAGTAGTAAATGACACACACCCTGCAATGCTTGGCAGATGAATGTAGTTAATGATCCTGGAAAGACATGACAAATAATTCCCTTCTTGACTTCTCGATAGTTCATTTCATTCTTTAACATAAGCTTAAGACTTTACCACAGTACTGTAGACTGGGGATATTTACAATTTACCTTTACAATATCACTTCTCATATGATCCTGATGATATACAAAGTCCAGTATTAAAGAATGCATCCATCCTTGATTGAAAAATGATCAGAAACAGGAATGTGGCATTTGGAAGCCTAACAGGTTTTTGGGACCACTACTTCTTTCTATGAAAGCAACTCTCTGCATTGCACTAAAAGTCAACTCTTTAGAGACAGTCAAAACTAGAGGCAGTTGCTTTTCTTCAAGTTTTCTTAAGCCTGCTAATCAGACATCTAAATCTCGAGCATTTTTTTTTTTCAACCACTGCACTAATCCCATAATGTGCTTTCTCAGTAGAAGAAAATCCTGAAATCCTATAGTGGACAGAGATACCTCACACCTCAAAAGTCCAAACAACAAAGGTGCATAATCATGCTTAAACAAGAGTTTACTCATACACAGCCAGGATTTCTACTTCAAATGCTGTTAGAAAATGTGTCAAATTGTAACCTAGGCAAGTGAAGGTTAACATAAGAAACAGTTTTGTAAGATACTAAATGTGAATCCAGCAAATCAGGGAGTCGGGTGCATAACCTGGACTGTGATTATCTTTGATGGGGTTCAGATTATTTAAGCCCAGTCATTCTGGTGCATAGAATACTACCTAAGGCAAAATTTCCATGAAGAAACGAAGTTCAGACTGTGTTGGAAATGAGTGGGACATTGCCAGGTATATGGAAAAGGGAAAAGTGCTTTCAGAAATATTTCTTCTGTCAACCTTTTTTTGATCAGAACTAGCAGCTTTTCCTCATTTGAGTCTGGGAGATGTACTTTTGCTGCCCTGGACATGTGCAGGTTACAGAGTGAGCATTTTGATGAATCACTCCTGGCCGAAGCCCTCTGTTTCCTCAATCGCAAACATCAACTTCTCTTTGAGCTGCTCATAGCTCTTGTAGGGAGGCAGATCCAAACGGTTAAAACTGTCATGACAAGCACAAAAAGAAGAGGGGATAAAAACAAAATACAATACACACTGGTACAGAATATTAGTTTTAAGAACTGGAAAAAGGTCTTTGCAGTAATTGCACTGGATTATTAATCAGAAGGGTAGGATAGGTCTCTGGGTGCATTACATCAACCCTTAAAATGATTTGTTTTGCACAACTGTATAGTGATGTTTATTGAGGGGACAACTCTTTTTCCTAGGGGGAAGTCCCCCCTCTCCTTGCCCTCTCCTGGTGTTTATTTACATATATAGCATTTAGCAGAGTCTCTTATCCTAAGAAACTTAAAACCAAACTAAATTGATGGTTACGGCTCTTGCTCAAGGGTACACCGGTAGCAGCTTGGCAGAGCTAGGACTTGAACTTAGCAGTCCAGAGCCCTAACCACCAAATCACTAATGCTTAAGTGTTTACACCAGCAAGCAAAATGTTGCTGATGCCATTCTAATGCTCCTTCTTGCATCACTTTACTAGAAGTTTGTCGTACCACATCCAGTTGATATAACTGTGAAATATTCCTGTATTGTTTGTATTTAAGATGTACAATAGCATCGTTATAGTGAAGGCTGAATGTTTTATTGGTCATATACTGTATTCCTTGGGTCAAAATAAGACACCTTCTGGGTAAGACAAATGGAAAAGTTGTGATTATAATATTTTAGCTCACCATGTATGGCTCCTTGGAAGCCAGTTCTCTTTTCCCACTTTCTCGATGCAGAACTTCTGTGGACCATTGCTTCCTGTTAATAGAAATGTGCTTATGGTCAGTTCTAGATTCAGGCACTGATCAATGTTAATGTTCCTAAGGAGTGAGCTTAAATCATGTATACCTCTATTAAAACTGTAAGTAAGGAATCACTTCTAGATACACTTACCCATAAGGTCAGTAAAGCCACCAACAGGAAGTCTGCAGGTACCAGTCACAAACTGCAGCAAACGCATCCTCTTTTCATTGTCCATCTCTTTCACAAACTACACAAAAAGAGATAGGAAACAGGTGGGATTCTGTGGACAGCTACCAGACATGCATATGAAAAGACCGATACTGACCTGCCAGAACCAGACGATCTGTTTGCTGCTGCGAGCATAATGTCGGTAGATTGTGTTCCTCTGCCAGTCTGCAAGGTCTATCTCCTGCATACCACATAGCATCACCTGCACACAGTTATGGTTGCTCGTTACTGAAATATACATTATAAGGATTTTTTTTTCTTTTACTTGCCCGTCATCTAGGCCATTTTGACCTAGCTGTTATAAGGTGTTGGGAGCAGTGGCTCCATGAGGGCACACATACACGGTGAACAAGCCTTTGGACAGCCCAGACAGACCACCAGTGGAATTGATCATTTGATCCACTGACAAGCAGAAACAGCTCCCACAGTTTCATTGTCCACCATCCAGACACAGGTGACACCTTCACTACACACACATTTACCTGCCACTGACATGCAGCCACTGTCGCCTTCGTTTGCAGTGGAGTCAAAGACAAGGAACCTGGACAGCTACAGACTAGAATCATACTATCTTTAGGTTCATCAATCATACTATCTACTATATCAGGTTTTGTCTGGAATCTGATGACAACCGGATTAAAAGAGGCCTCGTGGTAAGTGCTTTAGTACTGGCTTTGCTGTGGAGTGACACTGCCCCAACTGCTGGCTTGATGATCCGGGACGCCATCACATATGACATTCGGTCATCTGTAGGAGTGATAAAAGGGACACTAACAATTTAACAAAGTGATACGTAAAGGAAATTCTGCAGCCATGTGTTGTCTCTCAAGGCAGGGCTTCCAACTGGCATTTTACAGCAGGGGTTTCTAATGAATGTCTCTGCCAGACTAAAAAACCTCCTTGGATTGCCCAGTTGCCAGATTCATTGCCAATCAAGCATTTATCTTACCTGCTAGGATGCCAACTTCTGCAAGATCTGCTATTTCAGCTGCATCATATGTGAGAAATTATGCCACAGGATACCATTTGGAATCTGTATGTCTCCATGATAAACCGTATATTATCTTGCATTCAGGCTACAGTCAGCAAAACCAGGTATTACATCCTCCTTCGTAATGTACATATTTCTTAAATAAACCTATCCTTTCTTCTAATATTGTAATCACTGACATATATTATCATTACATTTAAAGTTTCATTTGATTCCAACAACAACTGCTTAGCGCATTATGTTTTTGTTGATTAGTGTATTCTAGAGTGAAAAGCACTTCATATGCAACAGCTTTGCTACACAAACCATTACCGCAGGTGGTTCTAGTTCTGGTTCTATTACGTTCAAGATTACCTCAAGCTCTTTGGCATCAAAGTACTGCAGGTATTGTTGGGGCAAAACTTCGTTAAACCCTTCAAAGAAAGCTTGAGTCTGTTCCTCAACCCCTCTGGATAACCTCCACTCTGCCACCAGCCTGAGGGCAGATACATAGTTCTTTTAGTATGTGATAATATTGTTCCACTAACAGTACTACATGATAATGCAAGACAAATCACCCGGTCTCTTGAATAAAGTTGTGGAAAGGCAAAGGTTACTAAGAGGATGCAAAATTTTTTTTTTTATTTGAGGCTTTAACTATCAATCTGAGTACTGTTCAGAGCATTGTTAAGAGCATAATGAAATATGATGTACCACCAACATCTTTCCTAAACTAGAAATTGGACAGTTCCTCCAAACTGGATAACTACGAGAATTTTGATCACAGATGCTACCAAGAGGCCAGCTGAATACACTGCTCACAAAAATTAGGGGATACAGTGTTCTTTCGCCACTTCGCGGTTCACCTTTCGCGGACTCGGTGCATCACGAGTTTTCAAAAAATATTAATGGAAAAATATATTGCGGATTTTTGCTGTTGCGTGGGTTTTTGCGGAAACTTTTACATTTAATTTCTTTTTAAATATAAAAAATATTAATTCTAACAATAAAAGAATGTTATAAATAATAAAATATTACGATTTACAGTAAATAGCTGTTGTGTCTACTTAATGTGTAGGATATGACGTGCTGTAAGCTCGGTACGGACGGAGCATGCGTGATACGAGAGTAATGTATGGCGTGCTTTGTATGACGTGTTAAGTAAAGAGAACATTTGATTACTTCAGCGTGTTGCTTGATTATTAAACAGTTAAAAACACTACAATAGCGTATTTATTCAGCGGATAAATACTTACCAAAAAGAGAAGTAAGACTAGAGCATCGCCCGCCTGAGTCGCTACTTGCTGACTACTTGAGGTGTTGTGTTAGCTGTTTGTGAAAGTTTCATTATAGACTGAATTCATTCAAGCCCTACGATGCCACTCAAACGTTCTGCAAGTTCTACGGCTAAAATAGTGTATAAATACTTATATAAATATAGCGGATTTTCGTTTATTGCGGATGGTCCTGGAATGTAACCCCCACGATAAACAATGGAACACCGTATTGTGATATTGTTTGTTTAATATTCATATTTCATATTTTTTTTGCTTGTTTGCATGTCTCTGTCTGTGTGTGTAGATAAATGGGACAACGCTTGAGAACCTGTCCCACAATGAGGCGGTGGATCTGTTTCGCTCAGCAGGAGAAGATGTCATACTGAGCGTCCTGCAGAGGGTCAGTACGAACTTTATGCTAACATTTCGAACACCATAAACACACTTTCAGTACATGCATGTTCGGTTAATTGGTGTTTCCAAACCACCCTTTGTGTGTGAATATGTGTATGAGTGTGTGAGTGCCTTACGATGGGTTGTTCCCACCCTGTGGCACCGGCTTTCCTGCAAACCTGACTAGGAACAAGTGGATAAGAAAATGAGTGAATGTAAATATTCTTTGACACCATTAAAGGCTTATTTTTAGATGTTTGTGTTAGTAAAGTAATTGCAAACTTTTACTGAAGACTTTCTTGCCCTTAAATTTTGACCCTCTGAGTTTTTTTTCTTCCAGCTAAATGCTGCAAGTTCAGTTTTTAACCAGAGATAATAAACTGGATTTTTTTTGACTGATACAGATTGTACCTGCTTCCTTGTCCAGCCTGACGAAAGCAAATAGTAAACAAAGGGAGCCTGTAGAAGCAATGGAAATTCAGAATGATGCTGGTTTTAAAGTGAAATGGCACACTGTTTAGGTGTCTATTTGATTTGATTTTTAGACTGGGAACTGACGATGAAGATTGTTGACCCTCATAAAGCAGGAGAAGCTACAAATAGATATGCATGTCCTCCCTGCACTGCCCAAGCTGGCACTAGGAAATCAAAGTACTTCTTAGCGATATATTGTTCTATGTAGGTATTGTTATGAAAATCATAACAAAAGTTTTGTTATTGAAGTTAGGTGGGTTCAGAATCTCCTTATTCATCATTGCTCTCAGATGTCTGATGTTTTTTGGCAGTATGTTAAAAAACTGCTCCTTACTGACATTACAATGCAAATATTGACACGTACAGTCATTGGCTGAATAAGCCACAGTGATGACAAGAAGTGTAAACATTAAATATGCAGTGAAAAAAGCTGATGGTTCTTAATTGACAGCGCTGTCTGTCATGTTTTATTTCTGCAGTAGAGTGATGCTGGATTAAAAATTAAATGGCTTTTGGAGAAAAAAGGTTTAGAAATCCCTCTGATTTGGTTTCAAGAGCCTTAAAACATTTTCCAGAGAAAAGCTTGTGGAACTTTTTTTGTTCGGAGAACTCGGGTTGGGAGGTTGGAGCCAATAATTTAGCATGTTTGATGACTCGTTGCAGCTGTTTTTTATTCTGTTTTGATGGACTTGAACCAAACAACAACGGAGGAAGCAATGAGTGCCTATACATGCACTTAATAATCCGATGATGATCAGATATTTTATTATTTAAGTGCTCATATATACAGCATACTCCAATCTAGAAATCAGAGGAAGTAATCCAATAGGGAGAGTAATCCAATCCATGTTGTTACTACAGTACTTTTAGTAGCACCTCTGGTGTCCTCCTTAGGAATTGATCTTGAAATTTTATTGGCTGCCTCAAATCTGAAATGTGACATCTTAAATAAGAGCTTATGTTTTTGTATGACCAGGGATTGTGCTGATAAGGCTACCATGGTTCATGATGTTTACAGCTGTGTTTCTAATTACTAAACAGGAGTGTGTTGCTGGGTGCTTAAATCTATTATTTGCACAGTTTTGGACACCTTTGTAGTGTAGGCCTTTGCTCATTGTATTATCCATCAATTCGATTTTCTCTGTATGAAAATGGCTTCAGGTTACAAACTGTGAGATATTTTAGTGTTTTAATTCTCACTGACGTAGGTGTTGCAGCCATATAATTGTTTCTGGAGGTCATGTTGTCTAGGAGCGCACATTTGAAGCAGTCTGGCACAATTCCTTGACAATTTCTCTAAAGATAGTGGAAATTTAGTTATTTATTTATGTATTTTTTTAAACAGTTTTGCTTTTTGTGTAGTTTTAGCATATCTTATTTGGAGGTTGCTTTCAACACCTTTGGAAGTGGGCCAGTACCTAGCTGACAGCATGGGGCACAAGCCAGGAACAACCCTAGATAGAGTGCGAATATATCATAGGGCACACACACACACACACACACACACACTAGAGCACCTAAGAATAATAGTATACATTTATGTCATTTAGCAGACTCCATTATCCAGAGCAATTTAGAATTGACACAGTCTTACTATTCAAGCAATTGTGACCAAGCTCAAGGACCCATCAGTGGCTACCTGCTAGAGGTGGGACTTGAACCCTGGACCGCTAGGTCACCGTGCGAACAAAAACCAGAGTACATGGAGTAAACCCACACGGACACGGGGAAAACATGTAGAAACCACACAGAAAGGAACCAGACCACTCCCTTCTTGGATCAAACCCAGACCTTCTTGCTGTATGGGGCCAGCGCTACCATGAAAAAAACGTTGTGCTAAACTATTTAGCTTCTGCTGGAGCTGTTCCCTCACCACTTGAAGGTGTGCCCAGGGAAGGCCCATGGAAGGCCCAGGGAAGGCCCAGGGCTTCTTGAAGTTCAGCACTTGGCTTCTAAGGGGCTGAAATCTGTTACTGGGGATAAAGAGATTTGGGCCTCAGAATGTTGTGACCGCAATCCTGATCAGGATAAGCTAAAGAGCGAACATGATACATTTGATATAATAAAAAAAAATGCAGTGTATTTGTAAGCTTGGCGAGGATAGTAACAAAAATAGTAATCTAAACAGAAGTTTGCCTGTTTAACATGCTAAGCGGAAAAGTGAAACCAAAATGTTGATCGCTTGTCTAATGTCTCCGGGTAACGCAAAACGATCCTACAAGGCCAGCATTTTCACTGTTAATCTGCCGCTTCTCAAAACTCACGTTTTCAGTGACTGATGCGGGAATTTCCTAAAATACTTTCTTTACTAAATTGTTAACACAATTAAGTACTTTTGAGACTCAATGTTCATAAATTGTGTATTTAACTGGCATCTCGGTTTCCTGTATTGTGACTGTCATACAGGAGAGGAAGCTGTTCAACCACACTGAATTATCCCTCAGTGCTGTAACAGCTATCCCTGCCTACCAAGCTCTGAGATGGCTGGCATCCGGTTAAGGGTACCTGCTCATCTTACCAACCCTGACCATGATAAGTGCTGGAGCTTAAGGCTGCAGCTATGGATTATTTTATTAATCATCTATTCTACCGATTTCATCGACTAGTCGGATAAAAAAACTTTTTAGTAAATACAGAATCACAGAAGAAACAGCTTTCATGCTTTATAATGCATACGTTGTCTTTACATACATTACATTTACATTTACTGTACATAAGATGTGATTCACTGAACAATAGGTGAAATAATAATTCTTGGTATTTTTGGTTGGTTTAAATATGCTAAGAGTTGAATCAATATTTTTTTATGTTTTTGTTTTGTTTTTTGGCTAAACCATGTGTGCGTCTGCCTTTTTATGGTTTGGTCTAATTGTACTATGCATTTGCTCTCTTGCAGCCTGTGCACAGAACCAACGGTCCTGTAAACCCACGTCCTGATGCAGACTCCTCTTGGTCCTTCTCGTCCCTAGCGGTGCCTGTTGTTGTTTTAGCGGTTGCTGTATCTGCGCTTGTCATCTACAGTCGAGTCAGGAACTTTCCAAGGCATCACGCATTTTAAATGCAACGAACTGTATGAACTTTTTTGTTGCTAAGGGCCAAAACTTATGAAAATGATTAAGCTACAGAAGTAGCACACGTTTCATCCGGTTACCAATGATGACGAGTGCCGATTTTGTTGCGTATGCAGCGATAATATCCTGCTCACAAACATTTGCGGATATTTCAAAATGAAATATCCCCTAATTTTTGTGAGCAGTGCAGTTGATGCAGGAAAGGAAGGTGTAGCTGCTTTGAAGTCATTTCGATTTATTAGAGTGGGATGGACAAGAGTGCATAGATGAGAAGAATCATTCCCTTTTAACTGCTGGGACATTTAGATTATATAAATGAGTGTGACATTCACTTCATTGAGGTAGCCCCTATGTATGATTAATTGGACAAGAATAATAATGTTAATAATTGGTTAGCTTTAGCTACAAATGCAGTGATAATCAAACTTAGCCATCTTCCTGTGCCATATTCTGCTTAAATGGTTTTGATTAGACTGATGTGCAAAAATTATTTTCATAGAGCCTGAATATGTACTAGCAAGACTGCCATATTTTAATGCATTATTAATCAAGATGAAAATGGTCTGCAACTTTCAACGAGATGCTGGTTACGGCAACAAGTACTAAAAATGCCAGTGTGCTCACTAAGCATACTGTGATTTATTGTACAGAAAATTTTAAAATAAGTTTTCCAGTTATAGTAAGTCAGCCTACAGCTTCCCGTTTAACACTGTGTCCATCTTGTGGAACCAAACATGATCTTGGAGCCAGTATGCTTGTAGTATGCAGTATGCTTTCCCTTATAAACCGTCCTGATGAGTGTAATCCATAAGAAGCGAAACAAGCATAGTCATCAAAATGCATGTTTAAAGAATTCTATACTGGGCTCACTTAATGCTGCAAAGTTAGGAAATTTAACTGTAGTTTAGTTGTAGCTTCTCTGTGGAAACAACCTTACTTTCATTCTAGAACTCCTGGTGCTTTTTGCAGTTTATGATACTGTGTATCCTAACGAGATTCCCATGGCCTTTAATGGGCAAACAGGCAATATCACAGGTCCTCTGTCATATTTAACAGTTGTGATTAGGTTTAATTTGCCTTGAGCACTGCTTTCCTCATAGCTCAACTGTATATTGAACCTGATCCTTCTAGCCTTGCGTTAATGTTGGATGAAAGAAAAGGCGTTCTGCTGGCACAAGGTCCAAATGGTTTGATGGAATGGAGGGTCAGTCTGTTTCCACCTCTTCATAACTACCTTAAATGTAAAGTCACTACATTTCTCATGCTTAGCTGAAGTCGTAAATGAATCGAGAAGTTATATCTCTTCTGACACTGTAATACTGTCATCTGCAAAAACAGATATGACCTGCTTAGTAATGGCCGAGGACTACAGCTTGAACCTTGGGTGGCTTCTCTGAGAATGTGGTTTGGTATCTGGTAACAATATGCAAATTGTATTTTCTGAGTCACTGTGTGTGTAGTGATTTAGGCACTGTGTATTAACTGTTATCTTAGTTGTTGATGGTGAAATACCCTGGATGGGCTGTGTAAGTCAAATGGCCAAATAGCTGCTTGTTAATCTGAAACTGTGTCCAGTTTGACAACAACATGTACTGATTTCAGTGTGGTCCTTGCTTAGGAAGGAACTGTTCTTTTTTTTTTGGTGGAGTGTGGAGGTATATATGGTATGTGTAATGTTGTCCTGAACGTGCCACAAATGATGTGAAATCACAAAGGCTGCACAGATGAGAAAGCTCATGTGTACCAATGTCCTTATAGGTTAAGGCTAACAATCTTTGTGTTATTGATTTAGTAGTTCCCCCTTCTCAATGACGTGTGCAAGTGCAGCTCAAAGTCTAATTATATCCACTCTGCTCTTAAAAAGGAATTTAAGCACACATACAAATGTTTCTATATAAATAATTTACACACATTCTGGAAGGATGAAAATGGGGAAAATGCAGAGTGGAATGAGTCTCACATGCTGTTCTTTGCAGTGGATTGATATTAAAGCGAATGTGTCAATGCGCACTTTGAGTTTAACGTTGTAAATAAACAGTGATCACCCTATACAGAGTCACTGTGTGAGTACATTCATATACAAACTATATAAAGTAGTAAATGAACATGTTGTAATTGTCTATCCAAAATAAAGTCAGTGCTAAGAGATGGAACCTGATGAAGTACAGGCAAAAGCTAAATGTTTGAGAAGATCTGTGAGTAGAATTTGTGAAGAAAGGTGCTTAATATAAACCACAAGTACCGGATTAAAACGAGTATTATTCAGGAAACATACTGAGGAGAAGGTGCAGCGAGAAAGCTAGTATTAGTGAGTATAGGTACCTGATAAGAACTAGTACCACAAAATATATTATATAGCAATTACTTTGAGGGAAAAACAGTTGCTATCTTTTGTGAGGGAACGGTACTCTTTATAAACTAGCATTAAAGAAGAATCTTGCTTAACTAGAATCTAGAATTAATGATCATAGGTACTGGGTAAAACTAGCATTACAGAAGAAAGTTGCTGAAAGAAATCCAGTATCAGTGAGGTTAGGTACTGGGTAAAAACTAGCACTGGAGAATAAATTGCTGGGAGATAGTGATAAATCTACTTGATAAGAACTTGTATTAGAGAAGCTGCTAGGAGAAAGCTATTATCATTCAGGATAGGTACTGGGAACAAGCTATAATTGGTAAAAAAGTATGCTGGGAGTGTTGGTGAGAATCATACTGTCACTGAGAGAAAGATGGCATAAGTGAATTAATGTACTGGGTAAAAACTAGTATTAGAGAAAACGGGAGAAAGCAAATCTTAGTAAGGAAGAATACTGGGTAAAATCTAGCATTATTGACGTAGCTGGATGAAAACTAGCATTAATGTGGTTAGGCACTGGGTAAAAAAAATAATTCGAGAGAAAAGTTGATGGGAGATAGCTGACATTAGTGAGAACAGGAAATGTACTGGGCAAAAATGATAGCATTATAGAATACGTTGCTGTGAGAAGGCTAGTGTAGGTACTGGTTAAAAACTAGCGATAGAGAATCACATTGCTGAGAGAACACTAACAGTGGGGAAAGAAAGCTGATATTGGAGACTAGCTTTAATCAATACAGTAAGCACTTTTGTTCTCAGGTCTTTTATTACAATAAAATAGTGCTGGATCACTGAGGTTTGTGGTGTGCAGAAATTTGTCAGGCTTATCTTCACAGGGGTGTGTGTGTGCGTGCATGTGTACACAATGTCTTACTGTACTTGTAAGCACCAAATGATAGGAAAACCTGCCAATCGTGACTCATGAGCACTGTTTTGCCGTTCTTCACTTTTCAGTGGCTAATTTACAAAAATGTTTTATATTTGAAAAAACAACAGAAATGAAGGGTTATTGAGGTCAAGTTTATGGGTAAATGGAGTATTAATTAGATATAGTAATCGTTATGTCAATAGAACGTCCTCACATGTATAGTTAGACCAGTGGCAATTGCTCTAAGACTGCAAGGGAAGCTCAGCTTCCCCTAAAATGTCAAAAAATAAGTGATCAAATATATA
>JAUZSU010130416.1:0-16837 GCA_034780255.1 Parotocinclus maculicauda
AACAGTAAACTCTTGTTCAGTTTGACATGCTTCTGTTCACTCCCATGAATATGCCACTTGCTACTCAATCATGATAATTGAGCTTACGTCTCATTTGTGTAATGGGACCACTTGCTTTGACTTTTCATTTGCTTTTTTCATGATCTTGTTTAATGAAATAAAATAAAAATGCTTATTTTATTGATTGCCTTATATTCATTTTGAAATATCCCCTAAATTGTGTGAGCAGTGTATAATCTACCCATTACTGAAATTCATAACTTAGTTTAAATTTTAGATTTGCTTTCTTGCTCTCAAGCTTAAATCCTTCAGACTCTATATTTTCAGATATTCTGACATATTCACACATTATCATAAATAGTGCCCTCACGTTACATTAAGGACTTGGCCTCTACAAAGGTCCAAATATTCTGGCAGAGACAGCATACTCTTACATGACCCATGAAGCAGCTGACAGTAATTTGCTGATTGTTCACAGCTTGAGCTGTGCCTCTGCTAAAGATACAGCTCAGCACTGTCACAAAAGCACATCATTTGCTAGCCTTCTAGTGGATTGGTTTGGATTAAATTGGTATGTTAAATGAAATTGTTTATGATAAAGCTAGTTATTTTAACCTATAGTAGAGGTATGCAGTGTTTAACATCCATCCAATCAATGCCCGTTAAGAATTAATGTTCTTAGGAATTATAATAAATTATAATAAGAAAATAAAAGTTTCTTTTTAACTCTGTAAAGAGATTAAAAACAGCAAAAATACTGTACAGTGATACCCAACTTATGATTTTACAGTATACAGTACTCTAGTGAACTCTAATTGCAATATTATATTTAATGATTATAGAAGATTATCATAATTTGCTATTTATGTAGTGTTTTGTTGTACTCAATTGCAGTGTGCTTTGCTTCTTCTACCCTCATTGTGTTCTCATTGTCGCCTCACAATTAAACTGTTGTGTCTCAGTTCATGTGTTTAGAGACTTGTTTGTGCCAGTTATTGATCGTGTTGTGTGTAATTTTCAGCTACTTATTTGCAAAAAGCTGTAAATGGTTTGCAAGTGCCTTTCCTGTTAGATGTAGTCTGCACTTCACTTCCTGTATGTTCTCTCTAATTTATAGCCATATAAACTGCTTCCCATTCATTTGAGTGTCTGTTTGATCTGGCTGATCTTTTGTGTTGTTTGTAATATTGCATATCCATGCATTTTTGGTTTACATCTAACAGAAGTTGTGTATGACAGTTTTGTTTACATTTCGTATTCCTGAAAAACATAATTATCCTTTCCATGCAGTTTGTTTGTGAAAATACAATTTATTCTATTATTACAAGCTTAGGAAGGCTATATGATTATGGAGTGTCTGGTCAATGCTCATTTTGCTCAACTTCCTTACACAAAATGTAATGCAGGGTTTAAACACTGCATACCTCTATATGTAGGTGAAAGGGTCGTGGCTGCTTTCCTTCGAATATATAATCTAAACATCAACCATGTGTTTACTTTTTATATTATTAGTCCCCTAAACAAAGCTGCTGCATTATGCTCCTGTAGCAAATAACACATGGTTAGAGACTGGCATGTATTAACTTTACTTATGTAGTGTTGTTTTCTGATTAACTTTTTGTCTATGCACTTAATGTGGTCTTGCACTGTTGCACACCAGCCCTTGTGTTTTGGCAGCATGTTTGCTTGAGCAGTGTTTAATATGGAACTTGGTAATCCACCACAGTGTTATTGTAATGTTTGTTCAGCTTGACTTTCGAAAAAAAAAAAAAAATATCTCGGTTAAACTGTAGTCATTAATTAGCAATTTATTTCATCAAGTTACATGCTGAGTTTCATGCTCAATAAGAATAGTTTTAGAATCATTGTTCCTCACTTTCCTCTTCCATTGATTATTAGGGAGACAAAGGATCAATGGGCATTCCTGGAAGAATGGTGAGTGATTTGAGATGTGCTCGCTAAACATGCTTATCTAGTTAAAAATCTATAAAAACCTGTAACATATATTTTTATGTGCTGATGCAATATTATCAAGTATAGTGTGTAGTATCTCATAAGTAAGTACACCCCTGACATTTTTGTATCTTATTTTATATATTTTAATTTCACAACACTGAAGATTTGCCACTTTGATACAATGTAAAGCAGTCAGTTTGCAGCTGGTATAACAGTATAAATTTGATGAGCCCTCTAAATAACTTAACACACAGGCATTAATGTCTAAACTGCTGGCAACAAAAGTGAGTACACCCCTAAGTGAAAATGACGAAATTGTGCCCAATTAACCATTTTTCTTCCCTGGTATCATGTGACTTGTTAGTGTTACAAAGTCTCAGGTGTGAATGGGGATCAGGTGCATTAAATTTGGTTGTTATTACTCTTACACTCTCTCATTGTGGTCCACTGGAAGAATTCCATAAAGATGGCCTAAGCTATAAGAAGATTACCAACACTGACAGTGAGCTGCAGCATGGTGGCCAAGATCAAACAAAGGTTAAACAGAACAGGTTCCTCTCAGAACAGACCTCGCCATGGTTGACCAAAGAAGTTGAGTGCACATGCTCAGCATCATATCCAGAGGTTGGCTTTTAAAAATAGATGCTGGAGTGCTGCCAGCATTGCTGCAGAGGTTTAAAGGGGTGGGGGGTAAGCCTGTCAGTGTTCAGACCATACGCTGCCCAATATATCAAACTGGTTTACATGGCTGTCGTCCATGAAGAATGCCTCTTCTAAAGATGATGCACTAGAAAGCCTGCAGAGTTCGCTGAAGGCACGCAGACTAAGGAGATTGATTATTAGAACCATGTCCTTTAATGTGATGAGACAAATATAAACTTATTTGGTTCAACAACCAGGTGAGGAGTACAAAGACAAGTATTTTTTGCCTACAGTTAAGCATGGTGATGGGAATGTCATTTTTTTTGGCTGCATAAGTAGTGCCGGCTGTGAGGAATTACAGTTCATTGAGGAATCATGAATGTCAACATGTAGTGTGACATACTAAAGAGGAGCATGATCCCCTCTCTGGGCTGCAGGGCAGTACTGCAACACGATAACGACCCAAAACACACCTCCAACCACTGTCTTCCTACAGAAACTGAGGGTAAAGGTCAATAATGTATCCAGACCTAAACCCTATTGGGCATCTGGGGACTCTTTTTGAAATCCTCCTTCTCCGTGATGCCATCATAAAGGAGTGGAAGAGGATTCCAGTGAGAACCTATTAAGTTCTAGTGAACTCTATGCGCAACAGAATTAAGGCAGTGCTGGAAAATCATGGTGACCAAAAAAATACTTACACTTTGAGCACATTGTGGCCATTTTCACTTAGAGATGTACTCACTTTTGTTGCCAACGGTGTAAACATTAATGGTTGTGTGTGAAGTTATTTTGAGGGCACAGCAAATTTTCACTGGTATACAAACTGTAAACTGACTTCTTAACATTGTATTATATCTTCAGTATTGTCCCATAAAAAGATGTAATAAAATAGTTACAAAACTGTGAGGAGTGTACTTATAATATAATATAATATAATATATTTTATTTTATTTATATACATATATATATAAAAATAATATGGAATTGTTTATATGTATAAGGCAATCTTATACAATTTTATCTATATTTTTGAATTACAATGGTTTGTTTACTTTACCTATAATATAATCATGTAAAATACCATTGTGAAACAAACAAATACCATTCTAGAATACGTAATTTTTGATTACTTGTCTTACAAGTCAAAATCAGTGGCTATGCTGATAAGTTTTGAAGGAGAAGTGAATATGCATGAGCACATGTTTCGATATGCCTAAAAAATCTTTTAAACTAGGTTAAATATGAAAATAATTACGCTTTGTGGAAAACCTTAAAATCTTAAGATTGTAGTTGTCTAACTTTGGACATATTAGAACCTCCAAAAGAACACATTGTATTTGTTTATTAAATACCTGGTGTTATTAAGCTATTACTAAGTTGTTACATAAAACTTGTTATTATTGGATTTCTTGTACTACTTTGGGATATTCAAGAATTTGAACCATCTGTATGTTTACTTTCTGCTAAAAGCAATGTCTATTGACAGCTTTTAGCATCACTGGACTACTGTTAGCTCTGGACTAAGCACCCTGTATTTCATTGTAGAGTTAAATGTACGTGTTCCTGCAGATTCCCATAGGAAATATATCCCTTTAATTGTCCTTGGCTTGCCCCTCCTTTAATAGCTCCTACATATACTATTTTGTTAGTGTGAAATGTTAGTGCTCCCTGTTCCTGGGTCTACATGGCCTAGCAATAGGTATTTCAATATTCCCCTCCATTGCTTTAATACCCCACAGCTGGAATTAGATTACATTTTGCCAAACCAGTATCCTTAAACTCTGACACCAACTGCTAAGTTTCCTTTAGATTCCCCTATTAATTTCTTATCAGCACAATCACTCAGGCTGCTGCATGTCTGGTTCCTCTCCATGCCTCTGTAACCCCGGTTCCTCTTTCTGTCTCTTTCCTTCACACCATGCATGTCACTGTGTCTGCTGTGACTGACCAGGGCTTAAAGGGAAACACGGGGGAAAAGGTAAGTGCAGGACGGCAGCCCGCCTGTGCACAAAATTGATACACTTATCACCGTGGGTGGTTGGGTTAATGTGCAAGGGGTCTAAACCTGAAGTACGTTGAGTATAAGTGTTATGATTTATATCAGGGAGTATTTGGTATTCATTTTGATTTAGTCTAGGAAATTTCCCACAACGATTGGATTACTTGTATTACTTTTTGAATCTGGGTTGAAGACCATGTTAATCTAATATTATGTACATGTAAAAAGGTGTTTGAAATAGTACAAGCCTTGGAACACCACAGAGTATTTCAAAATTCCCACTTGGTAAAAATGTAACTGTAAACTCTCATTCCTTTTTTATGTCTTCCTTGCCAATATTCGTTGTTCCTGGAAAAGCAGTCAGGATTTTAATCACCAATCATCAATTAATGTTGTGGCTTTACGAGGTTTGTGTATCTTTTAAAAACAATATCTGCCAGTTAGTGTAGTAATAGAGGCCATCCGTACACATACTTGCAAGAATACAAGAATACTAAAATTTTTTTAGTTAGGCTACTGGCTTTGAATTGTTTGAGTTAGATTTGAGTTATTTTCTCTATTTTCAATTACATTTAAAAAACAGGTCAGAAAAAAACATTTAAATCATTTAAATACCAACCTGTTTAAAGTAATAGAACGCAGTATGAACACAAACCCTGCTTTTAATATCAAGGCACACTGATGCCCGCGCATCTTTGGGAACCCATGGTGTGTTTTGGTAGCCTCTGTATCGAATGGGATAAAATACTTTCTCTAATTTAACATGCAATCTTGTGCCACTCCTGAATGTATGAGTTGCACTGGCACTGGCAGTAAATGGAGTGTGGGCAGGTGCATTCTGCACAGCAAAAAAATCTGTGTTAATTGCAGAGTGCGCTGTCTATTTGTCCCAGGCTGAAGCACAACTTCTCTTGATTGGTCATTAGTTGACCTCCCAAAGATCATTGAGAATCAATAGCATGACTAACTTCTTAAACTTCAGCACCAGTAAGCACCAGTTTAGTGATCATTACTGAACATATGTGCTTGCCTATTTTAAAAACCACTAGCTGTCACTGATGGAGAACCAGGTTCATCTCTGTTTAGGTTCTTTCAGGTTAGATACAACTTGTCATAATAATATACCTAGTGCTTCAGACAGGATGACATAAGTGGTGTCAGACAAGTAGTGCTTCCCATATGGTTAACAATTTTTCTTATATCATATTATAGCTTCTAAGATAGCTAAAGAAGCCCATCAAGGACACTGAATACTGGGTATAGTTGTGTTGGGTCCTGTCGGAAATGTGGACCATCTGGGGAGCCCTGATCATTTTCATAAATAATATAACCTGTCATAAAATGTAGACTGTCGCTAGAGTTAAGAATGGAAACAAATGTAATCACCAAGGCTGAATATTTAACCCCCAAGGTCTTGAATTTAGGGGTTCTGGCCATTTAACAAAACCACATCCAACTATTCCTGAGCTTTCATTTTACTGCCTTTTTGTGTTTCGTTGTATTTATTTTTTCTTATGTGTGGTTAAAGCTTAGCTTCCTGGGATATCCTCATTGGTTATCAAAATAACCTTTTAAAATGAAATAAGATGGCTGGATTACAGAGTTAAAATCAGAACAATCAGTAATGGATTTGCTGAGTTATTTAAAATTACTTGACAATACATTTTGCTTTCATAGCCAGAATAGAGTTCATACAGTAGTTGAAAAACTGTCCTTCATTGCTATTAGTGTGGTTGATCCTTAAAATACTGGGTTTTATATGCCCTTGAGTAGATTTCCCTCTTGTTCGGAGTGATTATCTTTAGACTCTTTGTTACTTATACATACTAAGAAGCAAATAACTTTTAATCCTAGGCTCTAAAAAGGATTTCTTACTTCAATAATCTATTGTTACTTGGAAACCCAAAGAGAAAATAGTGGGTGTCTTTTCTCTATGGCATAAGCAGGCCATTTCTAGGTTAAGGCCCATTTAAATGTCCTTTACTTTAAAAAAAACAAACAAACATGTCTGCTTCTGTATGGAGCAGGCATTAGCTCACAGTACAAAATCACCTGCAATTTGATGAATATCTAGATCATCACAGACGTCTACTTTAGAGAGTTTGCTGCAGCTAATTAGGAAAAGTGCTGGGAAAATGATAACATTCCTGCCTGGCCACAGAACTTTGTGGGATTGTACTCGGAGGCTGGGTATACCACTCTGGTCTCCCTGACAGTGTGTAAATTATCAAGTCTGTGCCAGACATTCTGTCCACTGGGCTCCACTCTGTTTGCTTTGCAGTGCTCTCTGACCTTGTTAGTAAGTGCTACGAAGAAGAAATAAGAGCAGAATTTGTGCATTTATTTCAAACTTTACATTTATTGTAAAGACACATGCTTGGCCTGTAAAAGTAGGGAGCTTTATCTGATATACTACAGAATTATGTTTAGATTGTAGATTAAATAAGGTACAGGTCTCTTTATGTGCAGGTCTCTTTATCTCAATGTCTCCTGTTAATCTCTATCTATTTATTTCTGTCCTTAGGGAGCCCCAGGGGAGCCAGGTCTTTCAATAATTGGCCCAAGAGGACCTCCAGTAAGTGTCTACTACCGCACCAATAAACTTACATCAGTTTTAAAGCTTACTATCCGAATGTACCTGCGAAGGAAAACATTTGTGCAAATGCACTATGTTGTCATTTCTAATTTACACACTTTTTTACAGTTTTTAAAATCTGTTCTTAACCTACAATCACTAGCCACTTCAAGGTACATTTGTTCAAATGCTTGATAACTCAAATACCTAAACAGCCAATCACATGTTATCATCTCAGTGGTTGTGTGTTGGCCCAAAAATGGTTGGTCAGTGTATTTTTAGGAACTGCTGATCTACTGGCATTTTCATGCACAGTGTTCTCTAAGGTTTACAGAGAATGGTCCAAAAAGGGAATTACCCACTGAGTGGCAGTTCTGTGGGCAAAAATACCTTGTTGTAGTTCAGAGGAGAATATCCAGACAGGTTCGAGCTGATAGAAAGGCAACAGTAACTCAAATAACCACTCGTTAAAACTGAGGTATGCAGAAGAGCATTTCTGAACACACAGCACTTCAAAACTTTAAAACAGATGGACTACTGCAGCAGAAGACCACACCGAGCGTCACTCTTGTCAGATAAGAACATTCAACTGAGGGTACAATTCGCACAGGCTCACTGAAATTGGGCAATATTCGAATGGAAGGTATTCTGCTGTTACTTTTGGATGGCAGGGTCAGAAATTATTGTATTTTATAATGTGTTGCTGGAAATTACAGCAGCAAGTCTTTATTAAAGTCTGTAATGGTGACATTTTGATTCAATACTCTGGATCAGAATGGCAGCTATACAGGCCTTATGCTACAGGTTGGATATCGAACAGACGTCTCTTCAGTTAAAGCACATTATCTAAAAGGTTATATCAAAAACATTTTCTTTTTTTTTAACAAAACAAACGATGTAATAATTATGAATGGTCACATTGCAGGTGGACTTCTTTGTTTTAGGAAATTAATTAATTACATTTTTAAAGGTATACTTAATTACATTCAGAATTATGTGGTTTATGTTAAAATAAATAATGTTTTATAAATTAATATACCATAACAATATATTCATTATAGTTACTGTTTATTTCTCTGTTGCACTAGCCAGAAGCATAATGAATAAAACCTAATTTTTAGATTTTGTTCTTATGAATTTTCTTGTGTTTTCATGTTAAAGCATTCTGAGATACAAATAATATAGTCTGTAAAGTCCCCATTAACGTTTACACTTAAACCTAATGAAGATGAATTAGACTGAATTAGTGTAGTAGGTTGCATGGAAATACTTAGGCTTCATTTGAACACTGAGCAGCTTTGATTTGCCTATAATGATGGTCATTTGGAATTTCATCTTCATTAGGGAGAAAGCTAAAACATTCCAGCCTGCAAGATAATGATCCAGACACTAGGCTCCAAGATTGTCTCCTATTGCACTGTGTCTATAAATGTGTAGTATGGATTCCAGATGAAATGGGGCTTGTCACAATCCAAGCACCCACTCCTTATGTTGTCCCCACAGTCTAAGTAGAACCAATGTGGTAATATTTCTCCTTCAGAAGTGTAATTTCCTTTCTGATTATGCTCTAATTTAATTTGGACCTGCATTGTTATGTGGTTTTCCAATCCATCCCCCAGCACTCCTGGCTGACAGGCTGAGGATACCTTATGGCAGAGTTAGTAGACTGTTCTGGCAGGACCAGACATCTGGTTTTTGGTTTGCTGATTGCACGCTTCTTTGTACCCACATCTCACCACTGGTATTAAGGCAATAGTAGAAGACAACAGCCTATGTGAGGGAGGGGCATGACAACAGTAGGGTGTCAGGACAAGATTGCTGTGAAAGAGGAGATCTTCCAGCAGGTGAGGTCACAGGCTGATCTTTTTGCTGACCTGAAACCGGTTCACAGGGGTTGATTTGAAAGAGAGGTGTGTGAAGGCGAACGGAAATTATAAATCAGCTAGTTGAACCTGACTAGCTGACAGCTCCATGAGTTTCCCACAAGTAAATGGTTAGAGTAGAGATTGTGAATGGAACAGATTCAATGTCAGGAGCCACAAGTACACTGTGATCTTATATTGATGTGATTATCTATAGACTCAAGGAAGTTATTATTATTATTATTATTATTATTAATAATATTATTATTATTGTTGTTATTGTATTATTTTGGTCTTTGTAAACATATATAGAATTGTGTGCCATTTGCTTTATTTTTGGTGATTTCCAGGGTAATAATTAAGTAACATTGTTTAAAAAAAGTTGCTATGCCTGTTTATACTACTCATATAAATAAAGTAATGTTACTAAATCTATTAGCTGTACGAACGATTACCTTTTTGCATATAAGAGTATGATGTCTCTATAATATAGATAGAACTGATGATCGATGTTATAGTTTACATATGTTTTATGTGGTACTTAAACCACTGAGTTAATGGCAGTTAATATGCAAAGTTTTACCATTTCCAGAAGGTCTATACAACAGTCTTTATTTCTGCAGACCCCAGAATTGGTTTCTGTTCCCAGAGTAAACCATGTATGTTCTCATTAACCACCTGAGAACCAAACAATCTTTTTTTTAATTGTACCGTACTAACTACTTCCTTTTATGCTTTTTCTGGTTTCTCTTCAGTACTCATCTTCCTTTCTTCTAAGCATATTGAATGATTTCTTCCAGTCTAAAGGGAGCTAGAACAATTTCCCGCAAAGGAAAGCTGCTATTGTGTTCAGGGGAATGTAACACTAATGATTATTGACATTTACTCATTTGATTTAGGGACTTCCACGTTGGTTTTGAGTTCTGGAATTAGTGCTGTCTTGTTTTGTTTGGTTTTTTGTTTTATCTGTAGTATAGGATTTCAGAGTGACTCTTTGTTCTTTTTGAAACATGTTTCTTTTCCCATCCCACACAAAGTGCTCCCAAAAGGAATACGGGAGTAAGGGGAGGCTTTATTTATACGGATAGCAATGTGTGCGTGTGTGTGTACTCTTCTCTACCTCTCTGTGTGTGCATAAAATAATTACAATCCCTTTTTTTTTCAGGGTCAGCCTGGAACTAGAGGATTTCCTGGTTTTCCAGTACGTTACTATGACCTTATCCAGTGTTACGTAGTTATTCAAATGGGCATTAATATTCTCAGGAAATATTACATTGAATACCTTGCTCCAGAATTATTGGCGTCCTTGGCAAATATATTCTTTTAGTCATCTATTTTTTGCTTAGTCTCTCTGAAAAATGTTAGAAATGTAGTATCAATATATATATTTTAGGCTAAGGGAAAAAAAACATTTAAAATAATTTCAAAAGCATGTAAATATTCAGGGATATTACAATTAATGACTCCTTCAAAGATTAATTTGTAAATACAAGCATCCATGACATCAGAAATTAGGTAAGTGCTTGTTAAAATCTGTTCCTCTGAAAATGGCCATATACACTATTGGGTAAATAGTAAATAAATTTAAAACAACCAGAACTGTGATGAACCTGCCCCACACACTGCGAGTAGGGGTGACTTCTATAAGGTGTTAATTACCTGCAATAACAGTGATTTGCTGCGTATCCACACTGAGTTCCATTACAGTAGCTAGATTGTTCTTCCAGTGTGGTGCTCTGTTAACACTTAACTTGTGCTTCTGCCCAACTACTTGAGAAAGGACTACTTTTCCTTATAAAGGTCTGCATATCAGAATAGCAGTCTAGACAGCTGTGTGTGCTGCTCCTTGCCCTCTCATTAAAGTCTTACTCTGCTTCTTGTCTTTTTTTGCCAGGGTCCCATTGGCCTGGATGGCAAACCTGTAAGTTTTACTTTGCTATGTACAAAATGTGTGAGTAATTTAAAGGTTAAGGACCTTAAAATATGCTTGAAGTTAACCTAATGTATAACAGCGGTAATTACAATAATGACTAAGGTAATTCTTCTAATAATGAGTATAGCAATTTCTGTAATAATTTAACTGCGATTACTCTAAAAACAACAGAGATTGAAACTAGGAGTGATGTGTAGAAACTCACCTCAAACTTATCTGTTATGTTTGGGCTGTTTATGCATTTATCCAGGGGCAGAATGGTCAGAAAGGGGATATGGTAAGCATCCTCTTCTTTAATGTGCAAATATTTGTCTGTATTTTAGTGGTTAAGATTCAAATCTACTGTAACTGCTAGTGATCCAAAGCTCACTTATTATAAACCACAGCCTTCAAATTCTAAAGATCAACCACATAGACTATCAATCACACAGTAAATGCAGTGAGTCAGAATTGCATTGAAGTCATGGCTTATAATGTTTTTTAGCTTGGTGCAAATAACTACCTAATCATCATATGACAGAAGGGTCAAACTATGTTCTTTAGGACTAGATGCCTGTTTTGTCTGTCCTGGCACACCAAGGTCTACTCATAGGGGGTCACTGTAGTTGGCTGACAAGCTAAATTTTGCTGTGACCCACAAGGCGGTCATCTGGTACCAATGTTCATGAAAAAGGTTGATTAGTTGCATGACTTGATTTATGGCCTGGTTAAGTTCATAGATTAATCATGATTTTGTTTCTGGCAAAATGAACTGTTTTGTTTCTGGCAAGAGGAACGGAGTGTTTTTCAGTTAACATAATTTTTTATACTTGACATTTGGTGGCTCCACAGCTTTCTTTGGTGGTGACAGTAAATATTCATTTTTGTTTGTTAAATCCTAATTATGAAAATGCATCCCAGATTCTGAAACCAGGATTTATAACAGTGCTGGCACTAACCACTGAGCCACCAAGCCTGCTATTTCAGCATGAACTACAACAGCATAGCTCACACAAAAATTAAATATCACCTATTTTTTGTGAGCAGTGTATATATACATATACATAGATTAAATTGAGTGTCTGTAAGACCTGTAAGCCATGACCTACAAAAATAAAAAGTAAGTCATTCCTCCAAAGAGGTGTCATGATGACACCTTTATGGACTCAGTATCACTACTTAATAGGCCCATAGAGGTTGTGACTGAAAAGCAGTGACTCTTTAACAATTCACATTAGGATCTAAGATGATGTATCCTCCTTCCTCTGGAATTTTGATTTAGTCTTTTATTGATATGTTCCCTCTTAATTTTAACTTCTTGAGGCTCCCTCTTTCTTTTTAAGGTACAATAAAAAAGCAGATGCACCAGTGTTTTTGATGACTGTCCCAACACCTTGACAGGTTTAATGCATTCCGGCCTTTGGCTCGCAGTACTTGCTTTAAAATTCCAGCTGCAGTGTTCGTGATCCTTTAGATATTTTTTCAAAGTGAGTTTTATTTGAAGTCATTGGCACTGTTAGCCGCTCCTTTGCTGCTGTGCATATGGCTGCTCTTTGCCGACTACTGAAGCTTGGTCCCACCAGTGGACTGCTGACAAAATGAAAATAGATTTTTTAATTTACAATTTTCCCACATCAACAAAATGTGTTTCAGGGTGTTGTTCTGAAAAAAATTTGTAGCAGTGGTGGACTAAGCATTGTCGTTTTAATCAGTTTGGATGTGCTGCACATGGATTTGTTTGTGACATAAATGTTTTTAATTTCTACTTTTTAAACCTGTCTTTTCTGGTAAATTCGCCATGTCCCCTGAGAACACAGAGAACATAAGTGTGTCCTGAATTGAGAACAGTCCATCCCAGGGCTGACAATGGTTGATCACCAGGGGATGATCCCCCAGACAGGTTCCCTTCTCTCAGTCCCAGTCAGTCATGCCTGTATGAAATTTCTGACCTGACTGGAAGGTTGGCTAGTGTAGATCGTGGTGCCACCTGAGCACATAATGTAAAATTCATTGAGAAAATGCACTTCTTTTAGTAACGCTAATCATATTTCTTTACTATTAATTTCTCAGGGTACTCCTGGTCCCAAAGGACTTACGGTAAGCATCTAACAACAAGTTTCCTTTACTTTTATTAGATATACATTTTGTAAAACTTAATTTGATTAACATTATCATTTCTATGGCACAGGGTGAACCTGGCCCAAAAGGGGAAAAGGTAAGCATTACGCTTATTTACCTGCTTAACCTTAAGTTATGTTTCCATATTATTGTTATTTACATTTGATATTTCTATGCTTTGTCAGGGAGTTTGTGGTGATTATACACATCGGGTAAGTGAACACTTTTCTTTCATAAGGTAAATCTCTGCAAAAGAGCTTATAAGGAGACCTTGGACCTTGCATGCTGAATTGCATTTGTAATTTTGCCTTTTGGCTGATAAACAAAGATGTAAACAGAATAATTGCATGTCTACATTGTGAAATGAAAATAGGAGAACAATCTCTGGGTTGATAAATTGGTGCTATTTTTGATAGGTATGTAATGTGCGGAGCAAGAGACCTTCAGTGCTTTCTGTTATATGGAAAATAAGACAATTATAGTAGCTGCATATTGGAACTCATCTGATAAGGCCCTCTGTTAATGCTTGGCAAGAAAAAGTTAGTTTTGTTTTTTATTTGTGATGTGGTATTGCATTTCATCAGTGTGATGTTAAAGGTTTGTGGAGTCCTTTTTGTTTTACATCCCCAGAAGTGTGTGCATCAGCTATGCTGCAAAGAGAGACCCAGAATAGCCCTGTTTCCTAACTGAACCTAAATTAAATGCACACATGATAAATTATTATTTATGTTTAGTGTTCTTTTTCCTCTTTTGTTTGGGTCTTTTAAATTCTGTGGAACCTGTATTTATATAATGCTAGACCTTAAGGTGTACTATCGTAAAGAACTGAGATTTGGTGAGATGGTATTTACATATTAAAATCTTAATTTATGTAATAATTTGAATGTGACGTTTAAATGTGGGTGGTCCTATCATAGTGGAATATAGCACCGTTTTAGAATTCTGGAAATTCTAGTGGAATTTATTTACACTTTCTTTGTTTGCTTTCATGCTATTCATAACTTTCCTTTAAGTTCACTAAATTTTACAGAAATAGGATATATTAGAATATATTTTTAGTATTTCCACCTGGCAGCCATTCTGAATCCCGCAGTGTATCAGTCAGCTGTGACATGAATTACAAACAGACATTGCATAATGAATGCACCGTGTGTTTAAACTTGAGTAGAGAACTAGTAGGAAAAGACTGAATAATATCTGTACTTCATAATGCTGGTGATCTCAACAGAAGCGACGTATTGTCCACCCATGTGCTGGAGGACAGGCCGCAGTAAGTGTGTTGCTAAGCTCTCTTTGTGGCCAGGCTTAAGTCAGCCTGAGCTAAATGGATCTTATTCAGGACACAGCAGTCAAATTACAGTGGAGATAAGAGTAGTTTCAACCCAACCCAAATGTAATACTTGATTATATGCTGAAGGATAATGGACATTGTAAATCATTTGGCTTCTTATTAAAAAAATCTCGATTGTAACTCAGACTGCTGGGATCTGGTTAACAGTTGTCCTGCACTTTCTCTCTTTCTCTGCGTCCTCAAATGCTCTCTCTTTTTTCTCTCTCCACGCTTTTGCTGTTTCCCTACTACTTGTTATTTTTTACCTGTTTCTCTGTTTCTTTTTCTCTTCCCCTCATCATCTTGTTGACATCGTTCCTTCTTTTGGCCTGCTGGTCATCTTGTTGCCCCTGTGACTTTTTGTACTGCGACCTGTGCTTTGTGACCTGAGCAGATGTTACCCATCACCGTGCGCAACGTGCCCTCAGTAAACCCTCTAATTCTAAAGCGCCTCAAGGTACATCTCTCTCTGCCACCCTCCATACCCTCTGTAAAGGATGCCAGCCACAATTGACTAACTTCTACCCAGACCTATTAGAATCTCTCCATGGCACCACTGTATTTGCTAAGCTCATTCATGGCTTAAAATGCAAGAATAGCAGCGGAACTCATAAAAACCTTAAAAAAATAGCTATTGCACAGTGGTCAAATAAATCTGATTTATTTCACAACTTTTCAGAGCTTTTCACTGGCTTTTAGTTTGACATTTGTAGTCATGAATTTGCATTTACAGGAACGCCTAAATACCGAATAGCCATTTCTCACAGCAATCGGCATTTATACATGAATACATAGCACACTGCCAATGAAAGCTTTCAGAGAAATTTCAGTCCTCTCACAATTATCCCCATGACAATGGCAGACAAGGAAGTGTGCAATTACCATCACACTGCAATTATTATCACAGTGGCAGGGAGTTGCCTGGCAAAACACAAAATCAGATTTTTCCCCACTGCTTTCAGTGATGAAAGGTCTGAAAACACAATGGCAACAGAGCGTTTAGAACTGCTGATCTGGGTAAATCTAGCTTTCAAGATCATGTCCCATTACATTTTTGCATCATAGAAACCTATTCAATATTTTACTAGACCAGGTGAATGTTAGTAAAAATCCCATTCAGTAATCCACATAATGCCGGTTTAACTTTAAAAAGGGGTTATTTGGCAGCAACAGGAAGGGCTATGTCAGTCTTTCCTTTAGATACCCCTGGCACAAGTCAACTTTGGCTTGCATCCATATTTCTGTCTAATTTCTACAGATGTGTGTGTGTAATATTAGGTCACTATGTTTGGAGACAGCAGTTCTTATTGTGGAACACTGACTAAGAAAGTATTGGAGAGCCGTTTCAGTCTGGGTTATCTTATAAAGTGAGACAAGTCCTTTTTAAGGAATTAATGGAGTAAATATAGCTACTAGGCTAAAGGATGTTCTCCATTATTTTCTAGACCTCAGGTGTAGCCACTACAGGAAAAAAACAGCATTTCTATATCATTCATTTTTAATTTAATATAATTGAAGTCGACCAAAATACTCACATTATTAACAAGTAACTCACATTATTTAACAAGTAAACCAGACAGTTATGTATTTTAAAAACGTTCTATAGCAGCACATTTTCGGTGCACAGAAATGTACAATTCAATAACTGCACTCTTCAAACATGATCCTCATTTGTGAATTACAAACTGCTGAGTACTAACTGCCGTCACAATAACCGTTTAAATATTACCATACTTTCGCTGAATCTTTCAACGCAACTAGAAGGGTTTGCTTCCTTTCCCTTCCAGTCACTGTGTCTCTGAAGGTAATGTTATGTCTCTCAGCAGGGTGAGCCTGGAGCACAGGGTCCACCAGGGCCACCTGGCCCCCCAGGGCTTCCTGGCATAACTGGCGCTAATGGACCACCGGTAAGTCCTTACCTTGATTGAAATGTAGGGGAAAGGACATTTGATGATGATTGATAATTGTACAGTTTGGTAAGCACATTAATTGCAGCAAACGAGAGCAAGCAAAGTAATATTTACGTTATATTAATAAATATGAATATGAATAATATTTATGCATCTAAATTTTTTATGTTTTTTATGGCCTCTAATCTTTCATTGTCAGTATAGTGCAAGAAGCCACAATTTGTTGTTGTGCTATTTCTTTGGTGTTTCAAAATTATTGCGCTGTTGTAAAAAAAATGGGGTTATGTAGCCAGACAAAATGCAAACCAGATATTAATCTTAAGATGTGGTCCTCCCTGGCACTAGCAATGCTTTGTGACTCCCAATATTTTTTCTGTGATAAAAGGGAAAACCTGGAGAACCTGGAAAGCCTGGTAAAGACCTGAAGGTTAGTTAAAATCCACTTCATCTTACATACAGGGGTTGGACAATGAAACTGAAACACCTGTCATTTTAATGTGGGAGGTTTCATGGCTAAATTGGACCAGCCT